>OZ025292.1:249933706-250246206 GCA_964019185.1 Maratus speculifer
TGTTCTCAATGCTTTTCGAATGGTCCATGTAAATGAGAAAATAACTTTCCAATGCTTAAAAGCGAAGAACTGGGGACTTTATGCAAATTTTAATGAATGCAAAAAACGGTTAGATCGTTTGTGGTTGTGCAGCTCATAAACTCTGCGTAGGAGGGCTAGTCACTCAACTTTGGAATTCTCTTCCGCAATGTTAAATCAATCAACGTTTGATGCATTCGTATATTTAAAATATCTCTTGGGGAAATTAATATTTTTACCTTCTTTTATCTGTGTACTCTTCTTAAAGGATATTTTTTTTCTTAGTTCTCAAAATATTTCTAAAATATAAGTTTAATTTAATGTATTAAAATCTGACGAGCGTGGAATAAAATTCAAAATTTCATTTGAAATTCAATATATACTTCAGAAATTTTTTTGAAAATTAAGATTAACAAAGACATGTGTTAAGAAATGTATACATAAAGTAGAAGTCAGTAATATTAATTTCCGGAGGAAATATTTTAAATATACGAAAGCATGAAATCCCATAGACTTTACAATAGTTAGAGGAATCAAAAGCTCAGTGATCAGCCTCCTTAAACAAATCGGTACTATTGTTAACAATGGATTTGTTACCGTTGCAAAAGTCTCGTTCCTTAATCGTAGTTTAAATCCCGATCACATTGACCGGTGCCCAAAGGTCTAACTACAAGGCAGAAAAACCAAAAATAAAAAACGTTTTAGTTTAAAATATATACACTTTTATAAGCATTTAGTGTTACTTGAAATTCATATCAAATAAATACAATGGCAACTGATGCTGTTCCAAAACAATACGGTTACAAAGCGTTATTATTTTTTTTCCTGAGCCTTAATAATGAGCCTTAATTATACGCCATTTTGATTTACAGCACTAGCAGAAAGTGAATTTATTTTAAAATATATCATGTTTGCTACTTTTTCTTTTTTAAGATTAATTTTAGTAGTGTAGATAAAATTTATTAAAACGTACAGAAAAAAGGCAATCAGAATTGATTTTTTTAAAAAAATACGACAAAAACATTGTCAAAATGGCTTTTATTAGTGATTTACAAACACCAATTTCTGATAAACTATTGAATATAACATAATTTTAAATCATGAAAAAAACTGAATTCTGTTGTTCAGAAATATACTGACATTTTTGTATTTGTAAAACAGACACATACAAACATATTAGATATATGATTAATATATATGCATGTATATGTATGCGTACATATACAACGTATACATATACAACGATATTTATATATGTGTGTGTAAGGATTTAAAATATAAGTATATGTATAATGACAAAATATTATGCAAATGCATCTTTGTATAAATGAAAGATTTCAATAAGTATTTACTAACAGAGAATATATCAAAAGTTATATATATTAAAAATCAATAATTAAATCTGAATAATTTATGAAAAGGAAAATATTTATATTGAATTTAGTGGAACGCATTTTTCTTATATACTGACAACAACAACAAAATGTTGCTTGTCTTTTTTGTTACTAAGTATCATTAATCATTCCTCACGCAGCGAAAAAAAGTTAGTTAAGATAAAAAAAAAATGCCTGCGCGAGAAAAAATACTTTTAATGTAGCTGAAAAATTTCAACATTGTTATAATATAATAAGAAACAGACAAATGACTTTTTAAATTAAAGTTCTCAAATATGAGTAAAAACATATATTATACTAAATAACAAGGTGCCTGAAAGTAATAACAGACGCAGATTGCATTAATTTGGAGGTGCTTAATGTTAGCCGTTGAATATAAACTGTTCAATTATTCAATTACTATTGCAGTAATAAAAAAATTAAACTAAACAATATTTTTAACACATTTTCCATAATCTATATAAGCAAACTTTAAATTTGGGGTTCATTTATTTAACTCTATTGTTTACCTTTTGGTAGAAACTTTTTCAAATATCATCGTACAACAATGATTTGTCTGATTTGTCTGATTTTACATGATATAATGTACAATCAGACAAAAACTGAAGGATATATATATATATATATATATTCTTTTGACATCTTTTATTAAAAAGTGTGAAAATCGAAAATTTATATTGAGAAATTATGGTTTTTAGCTCACAGGCTATCATAGCGTGAGAGCTTATGTGCCCGTACGTTCTGTATGTTCGTTCGTGCGTAACGCGATAACTCATGATAAAAATAATGGATCACCTTGAAATTTTGTATATAAGTATATCCTGATAAGGCGCTTCCCTGATCAGTTTTTGGAGTTCATTCGATATGTATAAGAAAGGGAACGGGGGGCTCATGCCCCTCCCCTTAATTGATATAAATGGGTTTTTCATGCAGAAATAATAGTTTTTGTTCAAAATTTACACATAGGATCTTGCTCATGAAACACTTCCGTGATTGGTATTAGGTGTTCATTGGATAAATATAAACAGGGGAAAGGGGGGGGTCTAATGCCCCTCCCCTTAATTTATATAAATGGGTTTTTCATGCAGAATTGTCAGATTTCGTTCAAATCTCCGAATTGTTTTGGAAGTTTAATGGTTAAGTATATAAAAGAGGGGGATAACTCCTCTTAAATTATATAAATGGGTTTTTATTAAGAATTATCCGATTTGCTCTGAATTTTGGATATGGATTTTTTTATGATAAAGCATGTCCTGATCAGTTTAGAGGATTCAATGATTAAACATAAAAAGGGGAAAGGGAGGAGCTGTTCCTCCCTCCTTAATTTTTCTGCGAACGGAATTAACCCTTGAATAATAAGGGTGTAATGTAGAATTAGTATGCGTAGCCTGTGAGCTCAATCCCATCAGTTTAACTGGGCAATATTATTTTTATATAAAAATTAAATTTCTAAATAATATACAAATAAGCAAAATCGGGCATAATTTTTTAATAGACATGTCATTATAAGAAATAAAAATATAACAGTGTATTCAATATTGTCAATGCAATATAGCAGAAAATGCTTAGATATTTAATTTAAGAATATTTGAAACGATATTTTTTGAAATAAAAGGCATTTTTAATAATCAAGGGTATGGAGAAAACTTAATACGACATGTGTAATCATAAGCATCATTTTTTTCCGCAACAAGAAAATTTTTACTTGAAAGTAAAGATATTTTCCGTTACCAGATATATTTTTTTTCTTCTTACAATATATTTTACTAATATAAATATGAATAATCTTTAAAAAATGCATTTTCACTTATGAAAAACATGAATGAAACATGAATGGAAAATTTTACGAAACCGATATTTAGTAATGACAGACGGATAATAATTTTTTGTACGACGAACACAAATAAGGTAATAGAAAATAAGGACTTATCAAAGTTGCTCTTTGTAAAACTGTTTTTTTTATTTATTCATTATAAAATAATCTACCTAAAGTTTGTATATTTATAGCACCGTTTTTTAACAAAATCTATCACTTTATTTAATCTCCAAAAATATTACAAATTCTGTTATTACAAAAGCAGTTAAATATTCCTCGATGGAAATATTAAACATATTATTCTAATATGAAACAGTAAAGCTAAACCTTTCTGAAAATCCAAAGGGCTATCAATAATTTTGACGAAATATTGTGACAAACGTGACGGGTACATGAACGATAAAAAATAAAAATGTTTGAAACTTTAGAAACAATCTCAATGTTCAAATTTTATTTTAATTTTTCCTTTTTGCATATAAGAGGCTGATGAGAGATTTATGAAGTGTTAGTTACAAGGAGTTGTGGTCTTTGGAGCTTAATATTATTTAGTGTTATTTTGTTAGTTCTTGTAGAGGTTTGAAAATATTACTTTTCAAATTCTTTACTCTGCAAAAAGAAACCCTTCTTGTGAATACATTCTACGTAAAAATCTTAGAATTGTTGAACAACCTCGTTTTTAGATTTTATTAGAATAAAATGCTTCTGAATGTTTAAAGCCTCAGACTTAGTAGTATCCGAGCAACTTATGCATGTTCTAAAACACAAGGCAGATATGCCACGTGGCACTAAACCAAAACGGAAAGTTGATCAAAAAGACTGGGAAAGCCTTCGGGCAGGTCAGATATATTTTTAAAACGTGGCGTATGGTTAAAACCAAGTATATCAACTGAAGAAATTAAAGAGAAATATTACTAAGGAATGCATCTACAATGACAAACTTCATATTTTTCGATAAGTGTCAATAGGTTATTTCTTCTGGTATTGTAAATATACTATAAATTCAGTTATATTGTATGTTGTGAATTATTGTTTTTTATATTTAACTAATTAAACAGCAATGATTATTTTAAATGTTCGCAAATAAAATTTTATTACATTTTCGTTTAAGTGTTTCCTTACGCTTTTTTATTGATACATCAGGATTAAACGTTCAAATTTTGTAAGGAAGTAGTAAAAGACAATCTCAAACAAAAAACTATGGGAGCAATCTAACGCATAAGACTTAGTGATGACTTAGTGAAGTCGTTTTAGTAGAATACAGCGTCCATTCTAATCGTTTTGTGACCCTTTTCAATGCTTTTTATGCGCTCTGTGTCCTTTAAGAGAATTTTACAGCTCCTAATTCCTCTTCTTCATAATCGAAATCCGCTATTTTCTTTGATTCTATCAGCATTTGCACGAAAATTAGGAGCACATTTTTCTGCTGTTCAGTCCTATTTTTAACGGTGTGATAGCAAAAATTTGAGCATGGGTTGTGAACGAATAGGGCATTAAATCGCATTCGGGTTTTTATTCCACGCATTTTTTCCCGCCAAATTTACTTCAAAACATAAGGCTTTGACATTCTAGAGAGCGGTACAGCGGGAGAATCTTCAAATTGAATTAATCTCCGGAATGTATTAAAAATATTCTAATAAAATATAAAAAACAGTTGAATATATTTTTAAACATGGTACCTATAAGTCTGCTCCTTTTGAGAATAGTGTGGACATATTTTGTGAATAGTGCGTGATTTTAGAAAAATTACCGCCTTTTTTTATAGAATGAAAACGTACATTGTAAAGGGCGATGTGTATCCACGATTACTTATTCTATGTAAAGCTCTTATATAAATCAGATGGCCATCATTTAACAAGATGACTTAGCAGAAAAAACATGAATCATTATATGCAAGCGTTCCTCGTTCACTATGCCCCACTCTGTTGAGTACCAAACACCGAAACAGCAAACAATATCTCTTGTACTGAAATTTGGTTGTTATTTATTAAATGTAAGATAACTTCCGCGATTGGAATCTTTTCGTTTCCATAGGTTGCCGAATACAGCTCAACAGGCAGCGGCAACCGAACGAAGTTTCACACAGAAAATGATGGAAACATTTGGTAATGAGATTCACATTGGGGATAGCGTTCTGCATATAACTGCACATCTCTCAACTACTTTTTCCTATCGCACCATGTGCATACTTCCGTATTCATTTTCTGCATACTCTTTAATGTTATTTTGCGACCGACTTATATTTTCAGAGAATATTGCATGCCACTGGAGATTGTGGATATGCAGTTTTCACTATCACGTCTGTTACTATTATGTTCATTTGATATAATATTTTTTATGTGAAATTATCTTATTTTGGTCTTTTTATATTCCTACCAAATTCAATCAATAAGACTAAAGCATATTTTATTTTATATATTTAAAGCAAATAATTTCAAGTAGGAAAAAAATACGCAGTATTTAAAATAAAAAATAACACACAAATTTAGTCATAGGTTAATATTTCTCCAATAACACATGTTTATATTATTGTCTTTAAATGCAAATTGCCATGTAAAAACGCAAAATTAACTGTAAGATGTTTCATACTACTTATAATTGTAAACTACCAGAAAAAGTCTTAAAATGTTGATTGGTGAAAACATTGAGATATGAATGCGTAGATTAAATATTTTCCCTTAAACTTAACCATTCATTAATTACTAAAGAGAAAATTAATCAATGTTACATTTTTAACTAATTAGTGCCATTCATCAATTTTCTACAAGGGGAAAAGTATTTACTTGAAAGTAAGCACCTTTTTTTGATCACGTATAGTACTTTTATTCACCGTCAACAAAATTTTAGATTATCGATACTTTGTATATCAAGAATAATCAAGGGAGTCAAGCCATTGTACATCAGGGGAAAAAAAGAAAGTTAAAAAAATGTCTTGTAAAAAGCAAGCAAATAGTTATTAATGACACAACATGTATGTCGGTGTATGGGTTCTCGTATATATTTTAATTACAGTATTTTTAATAAAAAAAATTAAAGGTATTTTTTTACGCAACATCATTTTTTAATTAAAAAGTTACCATTCATGAAAAAACTATGTGATAAACATTTATATATATGACAGATAACAGTAAAATTTCATACAATCCTAAAAAAAGTTTTTATTAAATATTTCTTGCATTCCAATCAAACGGACATAATGAACCTATTAAACATAAAATATATATTAAAATTAAAGATTAAAAAAAAAACATTTATGCTAGTATAGACAAATTAAAAATATATATTTTTAAAGGAAATGTTTATAAAACGTTTATATGTTAAGTTTTGGATATTTTAAATAATACTTTTCCTGTTTAATGCAAGCTGTTTTTGACATTATGAAAAACATTATTTAATAGTTAGTATCTATTTTAATAATTCGTGTTATTTACAAGTATTTTTAATAAAGAAAATGTACCAATACAAAATATTTTTCATTATCAATTAAAGAACATATTTTCAAAATATGTACTTAAGATTAAAATTGTATACATTTTGAGGTAACTATTTCTTTTCCATCTAAAATATCAAAATATGTATATCAATATATTTCATAGAAGAATCAGGAGAAAAGAAAAGGAAATATAAATAACCGGTGTTGTAGGTACGAGTAATAAATAAATAGTTAATTAATTGAATACAGATGATTTTGTACAATAAATATGTTGATTAATGACTGTATTATTTTCTTATTGCCGCACTGCACTCTGTTATTTTATATTACTGTTTAACTGATACAAAAAATATTACTTTGCTCATTCAATTTTTATATGTTATTTATCAAATCACCTATTAATAATTTAAAATATGTTTTTTGAATGACTGTAACTATTTACCATCAGTTAATTTATAAAAATTGGCTTGGTTAAGTTGTTTATTTAATATTTTAATGATTAGTTTATCGTTATTCTATAAAATGACTAGTTAAATCATAAAATTCATAAGTTTCACATACTTTAACGAATCATTCCATTATTTCATATAACGGTTATTTCATGAAATAACTAGATATTTTATAAAATAACTGAATGATTTGCTTTAAAGGTAACATATACCTGAAAAATGTTGAAATTTATGTTATCTTTCAAAATTTAAATCGCAAATGTGAACGGATGATAATTTAATGAAGATATTAGACTTTTCGAAAATTTTACGAATTTTCATGTGACACGGGATATTGATTTTGAAAATTTTGAAGTCTCTGATGTAAACAGTTTTTGTGTACGGGTTCTGTGACGATTAGACGACAGACAGAGGAAGGAAACGTATAGGATTACATCAGATGAACGAAATCCTAATAAAAAAGAAACAGTATTTAGGAAGTCAAAAATTTATGCATCTTAGAAATATAGATAATTAAATATTTCTTATTACAAAGCGAAATTCCAAATTTATATATAAATATATTTACATGACCTCACTAACGATCAATATGTAAAACACATAGTGGAAAATGTCGATATGCAGAAATTGCAAACATTTGAAACATTATTTACACTTAGAAAACGCCCTTGATTAAATACCAAAGGGTGAGTTAATCAATACTACTATTTTTAAATAATTAGTATCATTCATCATTTTTATCGTCTTTAAAAATCATTTACATCAAAGTAAACATGTATCTATTATGAGGTAAAAAGAAAAAAAGCCTGTTTCAGGAGAAATTCCATGAATATCACTATGTATTACGGTAAAAACAGAAAATGACGAAATAAGCGCATAAAAACATGCGTAATAAAAAAAGGCAATCCTTAATAACGGAACTTGGATGACAAGATTCCACATTAAGTAAAATTTTATTAACTGGTTTTTTAATAAGGAAAATCAATTACGCTTTTTTATGAAATCATGTTTTCTCTTTAAGTATGCTGCGCTTAGGAAAAGAAAAAAATGCGTAAAAAGAATGTTTAAACCTATAATAAATTCCATTTTTCATAATAGAGAAAAAGTTTCTACAGCAATTTTTCTATTCGGCGCAAAATCTGGATAGATTTTCTCCTTAATAGCAATTATTTATTAAAACTAGCTAATATTTCAGTTATAAGCAAATAAATATTAGACACTTTTATAGCAAAAGATATTCGAAAATCGTCCTTAATCAACTCGTTTGAATACATTATGTTGATGAAAGTAATAAAAATATAATATATCTAAAAATTATTACTAAAAAAATATTTTTATTTCACTATATCCTTTCTATACTAAAAATAAACTATTTCTGTGATAATTAAATTTTTCCATTGCATTTTTTCCGCAAAAATAGTTGCTTCAATTTTAATTAAAATTCACTAAAATCACGGGCAATACAATAACTAAATTAAAAACGTAAAAGCATTAAAAAAAATTTCATCAAACGTTTGGGACTCTATCCAAATCCCTCATCAGTTATTTCAACGTGTAAATCATTCTTATGTTAAAAAGCAACAGTCAGAAAAAAATCACAACAAGTTGCCAAAACTAAATTTATACTTAAATAAAAAGCGAATACTCAATTGGTATCAATGGAGCTTCATTAATTGCGAATACATTTGTTTTCGAGTACCAGGCTTCCAAAAAGATATAGCTCTCGTACAGTTGGATCTAATTAAGAAGCAATTTTTAAAATCGGGAAAATAGTTTGTCTGTATAGAGTGGTTAACTATCTTGGAATTTAGATTCTTATTCCTTAAAGCCTGTTTATGTTCTTTTTTAACATCTGAATGACTTACACGTTAAAATAACTGATGAGGAGTTCGAATAGAACCCGAAACGTTGTATGAAATTGTTTTCATGCTTTTGTGTTTTTATTTTAGTTAATTGTATTGTCTGTGTTTTTAGTTAATTTTAATTATAATGAATATTATCAGACGTAATCCATTTGCTTATATCTTAGTTACTACAAGTTGTATTTTCCAATAGGCAAGGGTAATAATTGTATGCAGCATCTAAAACAGAAATAGTACGTCAAACGCAACAAACAAAGTGTGTTCGTACTATTACTTGCTTTTAAATGTTTAAACATTCTAATATGTTTAACCATTAGCTGCTGCATTCCTATGCAAAAAATACAAGAATAGAAAATTTATTGCGATTTTACACATTAAATTTAATAATATGTAAATGATATGATTTCATCTGAAATCTGATATAATCACCATGCCAACCTAAAATCATAACATCTTATAGGGCATCATTGAATTAATTACGTACGGTAGGATTTAACACTAGAACCGCGGGAAATTTTACCCAAGTTTTATAAAATTAATTCACATCAGAATTTTTATTCAAGTCTATTTAACTTATTTATTTTAAATGATTTTTGTTCAGTTATATGTAAACTATTTTAAGAAGACTTATCTGATTCAAATGGACATTTTTTCACTGAGTACGGGTCAAAATGACCCGTATCCGCGGTTCTAGTGTTAATAGTTTCAAGAAAATTGTTACTAATAACTTTTTAAGTTTTATTTTATATTTATAAAATTTTAAACGACGCGACAAAATTGTGCATCGAGTATTATATTAAATTTCAGATCATTCTTCTGGATAATTTGTTACTTGCAAGAGATAGAAAGACGAATGAACCATAAGACGATATAGCACTACCGTATTTATATGAATATCTAAAGACATTACTATCCATGAAGATCTGACGGTAAACAGCTTAGTAGACAATCAAGACATTTTAATTTGTTGTTTTAAAAATAATTAATACTTAAAAAACGTATCTTTTTTAGTGCTGAAAAATATCTAAATTTATTGTAGGCAATTTTACAATTTACTCTGGGTGAGTACTTACAATTGGGAAAAGAAAATGGTCGGTTCCATGTGCTTTAGAGAACCTTAAAAAATTACACCTACAGGTCTTTTTGGAACCTGCATTTATGTTTAGATTTAAAAGTTAAACGCATTTAGTGATAATTTATCTCAGATATAAGTTTTCAGTATAATATATATATGAGGTAAAATTTATATTCCCTTTGACTTAAATCTGCAAGATTCATTCAATATATATTTTAGAATATTAAACTATTTAATTTTTAATGCACACATCTAAGATTTCTATTTGATATATTTCAAAATGAATTCGTCTTTACTATTACATTTTGGGACTAATTTCTGAAAGACGTTTTGAAGAAAATTTCTGAATTAGCTTTTAAGAAATTACATTATCCGGAATATATTTTATGCCTGACTGGAAAGAGGTAAAATCTGTGGTTCTATACAAATTTGCAAGATCACCGTTTTTGATATGGCATTGAAGAATATGATACTTTTCATTTAAGATGTTATAAACAGTTTAAAATGAACACTTTAAATTTTTACTGGTTATAGTAAAATAAATTATGTTTTATTTTAATTTTTTAATTTATTATGAGAAATGTATTTTTTATAAGTTTCTCGAGTGTTATTACAAATATATAATTTTTAAACTGCATACATTATCCAAAATAAACTAAAAGTTACTAAAGGTGATAGAAAACATATAAAGTCCTTTATTTATCAGCATTTCTTTTATCATATAAATGACAATATTCTCAAGATCTTAGGTTGTACACATTTTGAACCTGCTTTCTCTCTCACGATATCAAACGTTATCATTCCACAAACCAAGCCTTCCCCACTAATGATATCGTTAGCAATGGCTAAATCTCTGCTCATTTTTGGAATGTTTCTCCTTTGTTTGGTGTGATATACAAATGTAGTTGTAATTAATTTTAACATATTTCATTGTTTCAAATGAAGAGAAGTCAATAAAATATTACTTTACATATAAAATATCACTTTATATATGAAATAAGTTCATGTCAAACACTACTTTAAAAATAGTTACCGTTTAAAACTCGTTACTAATGCATATTTAATAATACTTATACATAATGCATCTAACAGTAATAATGTCTTCTTTCACTTGTTATCCACCCCATCAATGGGGTGAGCGGAAAAAAATTACAAAAATAAAAAGGAAAAACAAATTTTTACTTTTTATGACTACTAAACACCAATATTATTTCAAACATATTTTGCATATGGAAACGGTATATGAAATAAGTGACACATGACAAAAGAAATGGAAATGCCAAATCTTGGGGTATTTCATATTTTGGAATTAAGTAATTTTATAATCATTTAATGATTTTCATAATAATGTTCTATTTTCATAAAATTTGATAACAGACTAAACAAGGTAACATACTATTTTCATGCAAATACCATGATATAAATAAAAAGAGAATTTTCTTGTTGAATGAAAGATAATATCGTTATCAATAATAAATAAATATATATGTAAAATAAAATAAAATAAAGAAAAAAGAAGCCAGATAGTTAAGTTAAAAAAAACTATTAATTATTTTTAGGGATATCTATCGATATCATGTGCCGAACAGCACCCCCCCTTTACTCTCCGCCTAAATTGATAACATCATATATGATCAGCAACTAACATAAATATTTTCTCAAAAAAGGTTTAACGCATAAATTAGAAAATAAAGTGAGAAGAACACATGTATAATGAAAAAGAAGTGCAAAGATAAAAAAAAAATAACTGTGAATTTTAATTGATTACTGCTAATTCTTATTCTTCAGAGCATCTCTTTCCAAATTTTAGGTTACTCAATGTAGATTGTATCATTGCCAATATTCTCACTCTGTAAAATGATATCTGTTGATTCCTGGATAATTTATTTGAAATCTTTATCACGATTTGTTTTCAAATTATTATTTTCAAGTTTTTCTTACTTTTTTTTCTCAATGTGGCAATAGAAGTATTCCATTTTTTGACATTAAACATAAACCAATAAAAAACGAAAAAAAAAATGTTTTCCAATTTTTGACATTAAACATGGACCAATCAGAAAACGAATAAAATAGAAAAGTTGCAGAATTGAACTAATAAAAAGATTCAGACGTACTTCAGATTTCCCAGTTCTCTATCAAGAACTTGCATTCCCAATAACGCACAATTTTCAGAGAACGCCTAATTTCTCCCCTGATGCATTGAAACCTTGTATTGAAATTATAATGTAAATAAATATGTGGGAATAATACAGAAAGTCCGATTATTTATTTTTACGTGACTTAATAATTCTTTGCACATACTTATTTACAGATACTTTTATTACTTATCCTAGTTTGAATAAAAATAAAAAAAAATCTTAATAATCTTAATTTAAAAATGTTTCAGTGTAAGAAATCTCTTGAAAAATTCTACATAAGAAAGAAACACAACTACATAATAAAGAAACGAAATTATGGAGTATGTAGATTTTAACTTTAGCATTGCTATACACAAAATATGAAAAAAGAATGTTTGAGTGAATTGCTCGTTACCAACCGATGCTTGCTGAATGATAAAGCTATCAAATATAAGCTCAATTATAGAAATATATAATCTCGTTAAAGTTATTAGTCTATTATATATGTATCATAAAGCATAAACGTATGTGTTAGAAATGCTGATTTCGCAACGATGTAGTAGACATTTTTTTAAGACTTTATAACTGTTAGATAAACGGAGTTAAATACGCAAAGATCTATTATACTTTTCATAAACTATGCCAGTTTGCCATGGATCAGGTAAAAGAGATGTTTGTAGATACGCACTTAAGCACACATACATGCAGTCGTACTTAAATTACGTATGGAAGCAAAATTAGATGTGTATTATTGTATGAAGTCTTACTTTCAAACATCCATAAAATGTTGTAGAATTCGATTATGATTTAATATTTATATGATTTATGATATATGATTTATAGAATTTGATTATTTATTATTTACATTTGCGTCTAAGCAATATAAATAATTCAACATTTGTTTGTTTCCATATAATAGTCCATATATAACCCCTTAGCAAAAATTATCTTTTACTGGATTTTTAATCTTTTATCTCAGATATTTCAAAACAGAAATTTTTACCTAAAAGAAACGAGAAGATGCTCGAATTAAACAAAGAAAAATGTACATTAAAACGTTACTGGTGGGAATGATTGAGGATTCTCAGAATATTATGCGGCACGTAAAGCTAGTCCCCAACGGCTTGCCAAGTAAAACCTAAACTTCACAGAGAAATTAGTAAGTAAATTGAGCATATATAATTAAACTTCGCTTTTAAATGCTAAAATAATCGGAACAAAAAAGTCTAAATAAAGTCTAAAAAAGCTACAAATAATGCAAACCTAATTATCAGGTACCAAATTACCAACGATGCTTTTTGTTGCAGTCAAACAATATAAGAAAATATAGTCAGATGTCATAAGAAAACATAATGCATGCAAAATATTCATTAAATTCTGCGGAACTTTTTTTATACGCGGTCGATACACCGGTTAGTATACAAGTCATCTTTTATCGGGACAAAACGGGAAACATAGTAAGTAAATAGAAAATAAATAAGTCGATTTAATGATTCAAAAATATTTACTAATACATATTAGAAAATAATTAGTAGTTCGAACTGGTAAAAATCCCAAACATAAACAACATGAGAAAGCTTTTCTTTGTGTTTAACTATACTATAATGCAATTAAAACTTCACCTTAGAAATCTAAAAGTTTTTATTTTGTTTGCATGGATCAATACATTTTCTGTTTAAGACAGAATTTCGTCAGAGGCAGTTTTTTCATTGGTTTTATTCTGTTTAATTTTCTAGCATTTGAATATACTATGCTTTAAAAAAAAGGGTTTTTTTCTTTTTTTTTTGTAAAATGTGAGCGATTTTAAAATCTATGTGGTTTTTCTAAAAATTTTGATTGACCCAAATTTGACTTATTTCAGGCACGTATTAGGTCAGTCAGAGACAATGATTTTAATACGGATTGTTCGAGGCCGGGATTAAAAACTTCGACCAGTGCAGACCTAGGAAGCAGTTCCCTCCGGTATGAAAAATACATTAGGCACGGATAAGCGAGTGTTCAGAAAAAAGTAACGTGTCGGTCCTGACCAGGCCTGGGACCAGAATACAGATTTTTTGACAGCCTCTCCAGTGCGATAAAATGCTTGAAGTTGTCAGAGGTAAATTTCTAAAAAAGACTTAATTTGCAACATAGAAATGCATTCTTTTAAATAACTGACAAGCAGTAAAACAGTACATTTCGTTCTTCTGCATAATGAATATTTTTACCGACTATTTCTTGTCTTTAAATTATTGAAAGTTAAAGATAAATTAAATTGTTAAAGAAAAAAGTACAAATTTGAAACACGTCATTTTTAATTATTTTACATTAGTTTTATTTCGGGGAAAATTGAAAAAAATATCTACTTTTGAAAATATGATTTTTTAAAGTTATATTATTTTTTCAATAAATATTTTTAATAGTTTTAAAATTAATATTAAAAAACAATACTAAAATCAGCTTTTTATTTTTAGTTAAATGGGAAGAAACTGAAATCCGATAAGTAATGTTTCGAGTTATAGCGATTTTTAATTATCACATTTAAACCATTAGTAACCATATGAAACTTTTATAAATTTCAGGATGCGATTTTCTTAGCAAATTATATGGCTAAACATCACAAAAAAGAAAAAAAAATCAAAATTCTAATTCAAAAGATAGATTTTTTACACGTTTTTTAGAATTGTTAAAGTAACATTGTCTTTTGAATTGCGCGCATTTCAATTTGTGTCTAATCCCTTAAAACCTGATGAATAATTCAAACGGCTATAACTCTGCGAATTTTAAAGATATGAAAATGCAGCTTTTTGTGCCTTATTCAGGACTGGCTAAGGAAAGTTTTCCTAATTGGAATTTTTATCCTAAGGGGGCCGTATAAAAAGTTAATTTACGCAATTTTTCAAATAGACCCCCCCCCATTGAGTTGCAACTAATCTTATGAAAACTTTCACCTTTTTTATGATTTTTTGCAATTGGAATTATGGGTCCAGGAGCAATATTTAAAGAAATAGCCTATTGTTTCGATATTTATGACTCACCCTGTATATAGTAAACTACAAATTTTACTACCCAACATAAAAAATGTTTCGGGCTCAAAAATAGTTATTTCCGAAGTATTTTGTCTCGTTAAACACGAAAATCAACATAAAAAATTGAGATTAACTCTTGTTTTCAAGATAGGGACCAACTTGAAAAATCTCACTATGGTTGTTTTATGGGAAATCGAATGTTCGGAAGTTGGTACTCCTAATAGCTGTAATTTCCCTCAACTGCATTCTTTGTGTAGCATCCAATTAGAAGTCAAGATCACAAAATACAGGGCTCATCACAAGAATCTTCTTTATTTATTTGAAAAGAAAAATTAATTCTTCATATCTTTGAGAACATGTTGTTGCTTGTACTGATGTTAATGGTTAGGTGAATTCACTGAACATAACTATGATCCACGGAAGTGGAAATTATTTATAGACTCTTCCAAACTTAGTTTGAAAGCGGTCTTTCTACACAACGGCAACATTAGTCCTTCCATTCCCATTGAACATTCTGAACATATGCAGGAAACTTACGAGAATGTGAAATTACTTCACGAGTCAATCAAATACGAGGATCATAAATGGCAGGTTTGTGGGGACTTGAAAGTAATTGCTTTACTCCTGAGAATGCAATTAGGCTACACCAAGTACTTCTGTTTTCTGTGTTTGTGGGACAGTCGAGATATAAACTCTCACTACATAAAAGACTAATGGCCTTCAAGAAATCTAAATCCCGAGGATAGAAATGTGCAAACATTCTGCTTCCACCCCTGCACACTAAATTGGAATAAATGAACTTTGTGAAAGCCATGAACAAGGCTTTCCAGTACCTTAAAACAAAATTTCCAAGACTGAGGGAATCAAAGGTTAAAGAGAGAATTTTTGTAGGTCCTAAAATACGCACAATAATGAAGGATCCTTCTTTTGCTAAAGTTTTGGAAGGGAAAGAGAAAGTAGCTTGGAAAGCTTGCTGGGAAGGTATGGTACTTGGATTTCTAGGCAACAAAAAAGCCGAGAACACCAACTGTTGGTGAAAGAACTACTACAAAAATACCATGACCTTGGATGCAAAATGTCTCTGAAACATCATTTCCTCCACTCCCATCTTGATTTTTCCCTGAAACCTAAGAGTTTTAAGTGGTGAGCAAGGTGAAAGGTTGCACAAAGAT
The DNA here is from genome assembly GCA_964019185.1 of Maratus speculifer. Taxonomy (NCBI): domain Eukaryota; kingdom Metazoa; phylum Arthropoda; class Arachnida; order Araneae; family Salticidae; genus Maratus; species Maratus speculifer. The sequence continues at coordinate 249,950,048 of OZ025292.1, forward strand.
ATCTCAATAATGGAACGCAGTCGTTGGGATGAGTCAATGACTGACAACTGTTGGACTGTTACAAGAGATGTTCCGGCGTTGACATACAAGAGGCAATTCAAAAGGAAACGTTTGCAAGAATTGACTAAAAACAACCATTGTTTTCTGAAAAATGAACATTGTTTAGTGAAACATACCTATTATATTCTATTTATTACATACGAATTTTTTTCTTCTCCAATTTGCTTTTAAATCGATGTGTGGGATGTTGTGTGTCTTTCTCAAGTGGGCTGTATTGTATCTTGAAAAGAAGAGCTAATAAAAAATTTTTATTTACATATTCATTTTTTTTTCAACCCCAAATTAGTAGGAATTGGCTATCTAGAACCAGGAAACTGTCAAAAATATATTTTTTTTTCTGTTGGCTAGTGTATTGTGTAATATATATTTCTAAGATTTGTGCGTTTAACGCTTGGCTAATGTACAGTAGATACCGCAGAAGTATTTTCTAATATGGAAGAAATGATTTTGAAACTTCAATCTAAATTAACAGGCGTTTAAAATTCTGCAACCTTTCTCATGTCCTCAGAAAATTTTAAAAATTAAGGAATTAAAAATGTATGGAATATATTATATAAAGAATTTATAATTTTTAATAAGATATTTTAAAAATCAGCAAAAATGTGCATTATGTCATTGTAGTGAATTTTCAATATTTTTCGCTACATGAGATTTTTTTTCAAAATATAGTCATGTGAAAATACAAACGTAAGTATAAAAGCGAAAATTACGAAATTATTTATTACAATACATTAAACTGAATAATGGAAACACGGAATTAGATTAAGAGGATATGGAATTTCTACAATTACATCTATTTAAAAAATATATAATCTATGTAAAAAATATAATCATAAAAATTTGTACTTTGAACAAATGATCAGAATTTCTATTCTAGATTGTTAATGGAAGTTCTGTTGCAAAGTATGATAGTGGATCCTCTGTTTCATTATAAATAAATTGAAAGGTATTATCTGTAAAAGTAATCAGTATAAGTCATAAAATTTACTAGGCAATTTAAAATATATACAGGGTGATTCATAAAAGATGGGCAGAACTTTAAGGGGTTATAGTACACTTAAAGACAAATAATATTAAATAGGAGACTAAGGGTCCCAGACGTATTCCCATGGAGATAGGGGGCATTAAAGTTTAGGGTCCGAAATTTCAAATGATTATAAAAAATGGAAAAATTGGTCGATTCGTTTGCGGTTTTTGCAAAAATTTTTCTTTATGCCAGTATTTTCTTGAAATAAAATTTTAAAGTTCAATTTCAAAAAATGCCGATAGGGGGCGCTTTAGACTTTGGAGTAACAAACAACTATTTTTTAACGTTATTTTTTGTATTTCTTTAAATGATTTCGAAAGCTTAGACTTAAACTTAAATTTTGATCTAAAAATCTGAGTCCTAACGAGTAGTTAAGTAGCGTAAACTGAAATTTGAAATTTGAAACCCTTCTCCCCCCCAGAACAAAAATCAGTTATTCCCGATCTTTGTGTCGTAGATTAGGCTCTAGCTACTGCCGCGTTTTGCTAAAATTATTCTTTATGTCAGTATTTTCTTGAAAATAAATTTTAAAGAAAACTTTCAAAAAATTCCGATAGAGGGCGCTTTTGACTTTGAAGTAACGAACAACTATTTTATACCGTTATTTTTTGTGTCTCATTAAATGCTTTCTAAAGCTTAGACTTAAACTTAAATTTTCAGCTCAAAATCTGAATCGCTGAGCGTGGTTCAGTAGCGAGGGGAGGGGGTTCAAATTTCAACTTCTGAACACAGTTCAGTTTGCACTACTTAACCATGCCCAACGATTCTGTGCTGTGATACGAGGCAAAAATACAACTTTCGTCAAGGACTGCATAGTCGGAATTCACTCATAAAGGCACTGGCACAGTTGGAAACCTCGCTCATGCAAACGTTAAAGCTCCATTCCTGACGCTAGTCACCGGGTGAAGAAGGAGACAGAAAGTATGCAAATGTCAAATGGGGAAGAAGAAGAACACGTATGCAAAATTTCGACACGATTCAGGCATAAAAACCACTGAACGGTGAGTCAAGTGTAAGTCGCTGTAGTAATGAATCGGAGATGGTGCCCTTCACGAATAAGGAAAAGGCTGAGATGCATTTAATTTACGGAGCGGCAGATGGAAATGGTGCAGAGGCACAACGAATGTACGCAGAGCGATTTCCCAACAGGCGGTTGCCTAACCGCAAAACTTTCGAGCGCTTGCACAGACTGTTGTGTGAGACGGGATAATTTCTAGCTTCCCGGTCGAATGCAGGTCGTGCAAAAAAGGACGAATCAGTAGTTGTTGCAGAAGCCATTCTGGATGTAGTAGCGGCGCAGCCAAGTACAAGTACACGAACAGTGGCTAGGCAGGTGGATACCTCACAGTCCATCACTTGGAGGGTACTGAAGGATGAACATTTGCTCCCGTTTCATGTACAACGAGTCCAGAAACTGTCTCCAGGGGATTATCCAAATCGTATTGAATTCGCCCGCTGGTTTCTGCAGCAGAACGCGCTAAATCCACATTTTGGACGAACTGTGCTTTTCACCGATGAATGTACCTTCACACGTGAAGGTACATTTAACACACACAATGCACATGTATGGGCGGATGTCAATCCACATGCTACGTATCCACATGCTCATCAGAGACGCTTTTCCATCAATGTTTGGGCAGGAATCCTCGGAGACCACCTAATCGGACCGTACCTTCTTCCTGAACGCCTCAACGGTAAAACATACCTCACATTTCTGCAACATGTGCTGCCAGACCTGTTAAACGTTGTTCCTCCACGCATCCGGCGGGTCATGTGGTTCCAGCACGATGGAGCGCAAGCCCATTACGTACGAGACGTCCGCAACTATCTGGACATCACATTTCCGAACAGATGGTTTGGTCGAGGTGGTCCTGTTGCTTGGCCTGCTCGCTCGCCAGATCTTTCACCCCTCGATTTCTTTTTTTGGGGACAATTGAAGGCTCTTATGTATGAGACACCCATTGAATCCCCCGAGGAACTGGTCGCCAGACTTTCCGCCGCTGTAGGGGAAGTGCTCGAAAAGCCTGATGTTTTCGCGAATGTTCGCCGTTCCATTCTTCGCCGTTGTTCTGCGTGCATAACCTCTGGTGGTCACAATTTTGAGCATTTATTGTAATTACATGTTAATAAATATGCTTTGGTAACATAATCCTAATTTGTGTCTTTTTACCTCGTATCACAGCACACAATGTGTGGACATGGTAAACTGAACTGTGCTCAGGAGTAGAAATTTCAAACCCCTCTCCCCAGAAACTTAACCACGTCTAACGATTCAGATTTTGGGCTGAAAATTTAAGTCTAAGCTTTAGAAAGCATTTAATGAGACACAAAAAATAACGGTATAAAATAGTTGTTCGTTACTCCAAAGTCTAAAGCGCCCTCTATCGGAATTTTTTGAAAATTTTCTTTAAAATTTATTTTCAAGAAAATACTGACATAAAGAATAATTTTAGCAAAACGCGGCAGTAGTTAGAGCCTAATCTACGACACAAAGATCGGGAATAACTGATTTTTGTTCTGGGGGGAGAAGGGTTTCAAATTTCAAATTTCAGTTTACGCTACTTAACTACTCGTTAGGACTCAGATTTTTAGATCAAAATTTAAGTTTAAGTCTAAGCTTTCGAAATCATTTAAAGAAATACAAAAAAATAACGTTAAAAAATAGTTGTTTGTTACTCCAAAGTCTAAAGCGCCCCCTATCGGCATTTTTTGAAATTGAACTTTAAAATTTCATTTCAAGAAAATACTGGCATAAAGAAAATTTTTTGCAAAAACCGCAAACGAATCGACCATTTTTTCCATTTTTTTAATCATTTGAAATTTCGGACCCTAAACTTTAATGCCCCCTATCTCCTTGGGAATACGTCTGGGACCCTTAGTCTCCTATTTAATATTATTTGTCTTTAAGTGTACTATAACCCCTTAAAGTTCTGCCCATCTTTTATGAATCACCCTGTATGTATACAGATAGCAGCAGTTACTGAGATATTAATAGCATGATTTACAAACTAATTTTAATTAACTTAGACAGTAAATTAGCTATTTTACGCAAAAATGGAATAGATGTGGATTAGAAGATTCGTGTTAACTATACATATATATATATATAAAGTTATTTCATAATTAAATATTCGTCCTGGTATAATTAATTTAAATACAAACAAAATACTTAATTATTCTTGTAAAAGTGATATGTGCTATGAGGAAATACAATTTCTATGTTATAAAAAGAAAAACAAGAGTCTAGATACATATAGAGTAAAATGCGGTTATTAGACGTGAGATGCTTTAATATTAGGACAATCGGAAATTTGTGTCGCATAGTGTTACATTATGCCTACTTTTTTTAAAATTCCGATTTTTTCATTGGCACCGTTTTTCTTAAATAGTAAAATTTTGATGGTTTTCACTTTAACCCGTAATAGGTACTGTGAAATTTTGGTACACTGCAAGTACGGCTCGGTCCCCCGGACTGCTCTTTATTATTTTTTAAATGTTATAATTGAAATAGTTTATTTATAATACGATCTATATAATTTTGAGAATATGTATTTTTAATCAATTTAAATTTTAACTTTCGAGAAATGCATATAAAAATATAAATGTAGTACAGTGAAATTTAAATCAGAATTACAAATTATTAATATTAAAACACTTCATATGAACTATGGACGTAATGTAAAAAATGCCATTTTTTACTTTACATTTATAGTTTATCGTGTTACATAAAGGTATGATAAATGAATTAATAGCAAAATGTTTTGTGTGAATTACATAAAAATTGATACAACTATAAACTGTGTAAATTTGATACAAAAAACTACTCACGTTTAATGCAAATGTGAATTTTGTTTGACGAATTTTTACCATATAATTCTTATCATAAATCTCGAGTTTATTTTAAACACTCAGGTTTTTGAACACAAACGATACCAATAGATAACCATTTATAACGCTTTTTCCTTAGTAATACTGAGATAATATATTTTTGGACTCAATAATCTATCAGATTCAGAACTCAATCAGATTCAGAAATATCACTCTCGGAAGAATGTAAATTTTCATAACATACAGTAAAACCCCGATCTATCGTTCATGTATCTATTGTTTTCCAACATTGATTGTTTTATTTCTACGGTCTCTGCACAAATTAAGCTTAAATAATGTTAACGAAACCCGCAAGCATCATTCTTCAAAAAGTCGTTTTCCCACATTTATCGCTGTAAAATTTTTCCCCTTACCGAAATGAAATTGAAATTCATATGAATCCATAGGAATTACAAACTGGAATTACTTTTTTTATCCTAAAATAACTTATTTGCACTGTTTTTTGTTGATCATGGTGACAATAATGCAAACGAAGAGTGATTGCATATAGTAGAGGATGCTATTATGTTTCCATTGTTCAAGATGCTGCGATATGTGGTGTCCTAATCATAGGAGAAATGAACATAGAGCCCCCAGTTCCAAGTTTGTATGCAAAGAAAAAGTATTTGAAATTGTGTGAACATTTGTGTATGCATATAAAATTACAATAAAAGGCCAGAAAAATGTGGTATATCTTGAAAATTTATTTTTTTTTTGTTTATTTAAAAAGATGAACAAACAAGAATAAAAAACTACGGGTTTTTAAAAATAAATATCAAATTTCTTAAACTTTGTTTTATTCCTTTTACAGTTTAGTAAGCAACAAATTAGTATTTATTCATATACTGTATACATTAAATTCACTACTAATGCATAAGCATTTTTCGTGCTCCAAAAATAATGCGCATTCATCGTTTTTCTCCGCACCCCTTGAAAAACGATAGATTGAGGTTCTACAGTTTGATTCTACTGATGGATTGTGCCAATTGTTTATGACACTTATCTTCATCAGAAAAATTACTCCCCGCTTCACCAAGTTTCTGAATCGTTTCAGCAAATCATACATAAAAAATGTAAGATATTTCTCTTGGTTGTTCCCAATCCGAACACCATTCTCCGAGGCTGCAAAAATGTCATGTTAAAGGTACGAGGCGGTGTGCTGATCTCTCTCATAGAAAAAAACTTACATGAATAATCCATTCAATATAAGATACCTGTACCCAATATGGACACCCTAAGGAAAATGTTTTATCTCACCCCATGTACAAGTCATAGAACTCCAAAAATATATGTCCATTATCCTTGGACTATTGACTATGATCATTAAAATTAGCGATCTTGTAATTATTCTGGTTTAATTAAATGATAAAAACAAAAAAATGTTTACAAGTGTCCATATAAGGAACTACCTGTCCCTATTATGGACAGGTGTTTCCTTATTGACTTTCTACACAGTGTGTATGTAAGAGCCACTTTTCCAAGGGATTTTAGAGGAGAAGGAATAAAAAAAATGCATCTTAAAGAATTCGGAGGAGAAAGGGGGACAGTAAATAATTTCAGAACATGCATTTTAGAAAGGTGGGGGTCATTTCCGGTTTTTATCCTTCGGAGGCCCATGCGAAGCCCCTTAGTTACTAGCAAATATTATGAAATAATATTGATTTTTTAGCTTAGCTTTACAGCATCTGTCAGCGAATTTACATCTGTTATTACTCAGTCCTCACAGCATGAACAAATAGAACCTTTTTCACCATGGGCAGTAAGTCCCACATAATCCTCATGAACATATCTGCCACATGTGATGCATGGCCGCATGTTTGAAAAAGCATCAATACTGCAAAACAAGCAATACCAGCTTCGCCAGCAGTACCAGCTTTGTTGAGGAAGTCATACCATTGGTACCTACGATTTGGCCAACAGATATCCTACTGGGGGGGGGCTTCTTTTTATTTTTCTGCAAGGGTTTTTTGGCGGAAGTTTTTGGGAGATTGTTCAAATGGCATCTTGTTGAACAAGGATTTTACCACTTAGATGCCTTTTTAATTTATTTCTTGGCAACGTTGAATTTTCTTCTTTCTTACAGTTGTAGTCGATGGGGACATAAGCTGCCCATATTGGGAACGCGCGTAGTTTTATTAAATCTTGTAACAAATGAATAAGGAAAATATTTTTAAGCAAAATATGCAATAGCAATCGAAAATATGTTTTATCAGCTTTCTAAAATACTCCACATTTCAACATTCAATGTAATTTTACCATACCTAATAAGAATATAAACTTACAAGTAATTAAGATCAGCCCATCTCGAAACAACAAGTTTCCTTCTAAATGGCGAACAGCGCACATTTTTACACTTTCCAGCCGTAATTATCTTTTCAACTGCTTTTCTTCGTGAAAATGTTGAGCCATCTCTCGATTAAAATTGTTACCTTTAAAAATATTAGGGGTGTCCATATTGAGAACCTTGTCCATATAGGGTACAAATACCTTATAAAGATATACCAGCAGTACCTGTTACGGATTAATGTGAAACATGAAAAAAATCGGGATATTATTATATCATAAAAGTGGTGCCAATGAGAAAATAATGAATTTTATAAAGCAGGCGTGACATAACATAATACGGCACAACTTCCCGGTTTTCCTAATATTTTCACTACAGGTAATTATATTTATTGAACAATTATATGTAAATATATTCTGAATAAACCTTATTTTTATTGTTATCGCCAATGAATATTAATATTATTTTTTTAATAATTAATTAATTAAATATTCTTTTATATTATATTACAAACATTAAACTTTTGACATTACACCTGCCTTAATTTTTTAATTAACAAAAAATAATACTCTACATGTTTTTCTCATTATGACATTATACAGAACACTTAAATAAATATATATATATAAATTTTCGTTACATTTTAGGAAATCATTCAGTGACTTCCACAGAAATATATGAAGAATATGTGTAGGGAGAAACACGCAAAATACCGTTTAGTAATTTCTCATCATTTCTCATATTTGGTCGGTGATAGCCACGGCAAAGAGCAGAAATTAAGTATAGCGTTTGCCTCAATCAATAACGAGTCATAAACAAGCGTTAATACGATTGCGTTAACACAACATCATTAATGTAATATTTCGAAAAACTTATTTGTCAATTTACACTTCAAATAAATATATTATGAAAAGTTTTTTCACACACACAAAAAAAAAAATATGTATTTTACAATTTTACAGATGTTAATTTACAGAAATCTTCATGCATACTCAAGAACAGATATAAATGTACAAAATAAATTTAAGATACAGAAATTTCTAGCTTTGTAAAATAAATTAATAAATAAATAAAAATAATAAAACCAACTAAAATTACAACAATTTTGCTTAAATTTTATTTGAATTCGGTTCCAATTATAAAAACTTTTAGACATCCCAGCTGTTTTTAAAAATTCAGAGTAATTTTACAAATTTTTTTATGTATATTGCAAAAATCTATCTGTTAAAAGATATTCACTTTCTTCTATCTTTACCAGAAGAAATTTTTCGTGACAATTTTTGATTCCGGTTCTCAGCAGATTTACCCGATTTAATGGTCAGTGATTCCAAAAACCAGTTTTTACAAAATGTCTATTTGTGAGACTGTCAGTCAGTTTATCTGTCTTTGGACATAAATTTTGTATGCGCTCTATCTCAAGAAGAAATGCTCAAAATTTTATAAAGTTTTAGATTGAATTATACTTTGATACAAACTAGAACTAATTAGTTTTTTTTCTTTTTTGTATATCGCCCAACAGGTAACATTGCTATGCTGCTTTTTTCACGATTTCCACAATAGACATATCTTAAGATATAAAGGACGTATTTTTATAAAATTTTAGATTCCGTTAGTTCCTTATATAACATGGTTCGGATTACATTTTGGTGTAAATATTTCAACAGGTGGCTCTACTATGCGGTACTATTTCTGATTACCGCAATAATTCTATCTCAGGAACTACTGCCCAAATTCTCATAAAACTTCAGATTTAGTTAGTCTCTAATATAAATTAGTATTTTCTTTTCGTTTTTGGAGTAAATTACTCAATAGGTGGTGTCGCTGTTCGACATTATTCATGATTATCACAATACGTCTATCTGAGTAACTAATACACGAATTTTCATTAAACATCAACTTCAGTTAGTCTCTGATATAAATTAGTATTCTATATTTTTTAGAATAAATCGCTCAGCAAATGGCGCCTACTATGCGACTTTATTCCTAATCCCTGCAATTGCTTTTTTTTAGAAACTAATGAGCGAATTTTCATCAAACTTTAAATTCAGTTTGTCCCTTCTATAAACTAGTAATCTTTAGTTTTGGGAGTAAATCGCTCAACATGTGTGTGTTCTATCCAGTTTTTTTTTGTACGATTGTTGCGATGATTTTATTTCAAATACTAATGCACGGATTTCCATCAAATTTCAGATTCACTTAGAAATTGAAATATTTTGTTACCGATTGCATTTTAGTGCAAATTACCTACCCCGTGACGCTGCAATGTTTCATTTTTTTAGAAATATTCACGTGCATGAAATAGAAGAAAATACTGCGATTGCCAGCCCCGACTAGATTGTTGCTGTCGTTACATAAAGAATTCCAAATTTAAAAATATAAATGTTGATTGTCTCTCTTTCTAATCTATAAACTTCTATTTTGGGTACCTCTGTTACATGATAAGCTTTTTACAATTCTGTTTATTTAAAAACTAATTTTATGTCATGAATTTGTGAAAATACTATTTCGCCTTCATGAGCCAATTGAGACTTACATATTTAAATTTTAAAGAGCTATTTAATGAACTAAAATTGGTTTACAGAAATTTCTAAACTTAAACTTAGTTACTCTGCTCTGAATCCATTTCAAGTAAAATAAACTCTCAAAATTTAAATATTAACATTTTTAATCGGAATGAGTTTGCAAAAGACTGATTGCACAAACTGTATCCAAGATGACAAAATATGGCAACTACTACAATCTCTGACAAAATTTTATTAGCTCACATATTTAAAATGTAGGCAAAATGTAACTAAATGATCAGAACCCGTTGTTTCTGCAAATTTTATTAAACCTTGGCTTATTACTTTGAATAAAAATGGTTGAGTCTTTTAACTGACTTGATTTCTTGCAAAATACGCTGTAAAATAATATGTAATTCTATACACGTAAAGTTACTGAAATTTGTATGTTTACTAATATCTTATATGCAAAGTGAACAAAAACATGTACATGATAACAATTCTAGTAGTCTTACTAAAATTTTATCTGTAACTCGAGTTGCACTAATATAAAAAGTTCTAGGGATCCCAGTTTTCTTCAAAATTCCTAGTAACCTTACAGTTTTTTTTTTCAATGCACATGGCGAGCTTCAAATCTCGAAAGATTCCAGTCTTCTACACTGTAAAAAAATCTGCAAAGTTACTGAAAGTTTTCTAGGAAACTGGGCTTCCTAGAACTATTTTATGTAATGGTAACAGCAAAAAATCATGTAGCAAATACAGATATACACTGAAAATAAAAAAATCTGTTACGTTACTGAGAATTTTTTAGGAAACTGGAATTCCAAGAATTTTTTGTGTAACTGCAAAACAGGTTACATATAAATATTAATAAGATAACTGTAATTAAAGTAGATTCGTTTGTCAAGTTACAAATATCTGTAGCTTTACAAAAATTAGTTTTGTGGATTTATATATTTTTGTGTACAGTGTACAGATAAAATTTCAATAAGCCTACAAATTTCGGCAACTGAATATCTGTAAATTTTTCTACAGTGTATTGCTTGATAAGGCAAGGTACCCAATACCTATACCAAATTTCAGTTTTATTATTTTTAGCTCGACGACTGACCATCATGCCCTTATTAGGACATGATGGTCAGTCGTTGAGCATATCATAAGAAAACGATTCGCTAACCAATGATTCTGAAAACCACTAATTCAGTCCAGATCACACTGTAAATATATATATATATATATATATATATGTAATCCTACAAATGTAAAGTTGCCAAAATCTGCATATTTACTAACATTTTACCTGTACATTGTGCATGAAAATATGTAAATATACGAAACTAATTTTTGTAAAGCTACATAAATCTGGAACCTTACAAAAGAATGTACTAAAATTACAGTTATCTTACTAAAAGTTAATCTGTAACCTGAGATGCAGTTACATAAAAAAATCTAGGAAATCCAGTTTCCAAAAAAAGTCTTAGTAACCTTACAGATATTTTGATTTTTAGTGCAGATATGTATATGTTATATGAATTTTTGCAGTTGGAGTTACATAAAAAGTTCCAGGAATCCTAGTTTCCTAGAAAAATTTAAGTAACTTTACAGATTTTTTTTTACAGTGCACACTGCAAAAGCATATGTAATGTTATGTTACAGAAATTTGTATTTTTACTAATATATTATATGTACACTGAAAAAAAGAAAATTAAATTTTTAAAAACTAAATTTACAGTAGTATTTTAACTGTAACCCTAATTGCAGTCATATAAAAAGTTCCAGGCATCCCAGTTTTAAAAAAATATCTTATTAACATTACAGTTCTTTTTTTAAGTGTACATGGCAAACTTCAAATCTCCAAAGATAACAATTCTAGTCTTCTACTGCTCGATAAGACAAGATTAGACATAATACCTGACGACATCAAATATCAGTTTTATTATTTTTAGCTCGACGACTCAGCATTTTGTTCTAATGTCATAAAAACAAGATTCGTGAACCACTGATTCTGGGAAACACAAGTTCAGTCCAGATCATTAAAGCAAAATCAAGAACAAGGGTTGCTTTCATGCAGGTTTGTATTGGACAAAATGATCTCACACAAATACTAGACTCCTTTTATAAAAGAATAATTAATCCTCTAAAAGCTTACATATTATACTCATACTAGTACAGTACTTGTTAACTATTTCCTATTTCCTCTACTAGAGTTGAAAAACCACTGCACATTTTTTGGCAGTTTATTTATTTTTATTTTTTTTTCGAATTCGATGATAGAAGATTATGGAAGATTGTTAATCTCTGTGAGTTTTTATCTACGAATTTTGAAAATAAATATAAAAGTTATGCATTGCAGTGAGAATCAATTAAGTCATTAACATTAATATTATTGAAAAAAAGATTGTGTAAAGTTACTTAACTTTTCTAGAGATCTGGTGTCCTATAACATTTCATGTTACGCCAACAGCAAAAATTCATGTAACTGATTTTGTTACGAGAAATCGTGCTGTTACCATTGCATAAAAAGTTCTAGGAATCACACTTTCCTAGAACAAGTTTAGTAACAAGTTTACTGATTTTTTTTTCAGTATTTCTATGATTAATTTTAGCACTAAATAATCCACCTGCCAAAGACATTTTCCTGTATCTCTACAATTATGTTTCATGAAATTTTATATAATGATTTCATAGTTCACAAAACTTCATTTTCACAAATTATAGGTATTTAATTTTAACTTTAAAATAAATATTGAAATATGTAACAAAATTCTACATTGTTTGAGAAAAGAAATTGCACTCTTATTTAAAAGATATATTTTTTTAATTCAAAGAACACACGAAATTATTTTGATAAAATATATAAGATTTTGCAGAATAATAGATTACATTAAAGAATATTCAATATTTAGTTTTATGATATTCTTCGCATTATACGAAATACCTTGAATATGGATTTTGATGATAAATTATTCATGAACTGGAGCTTCAGGGGATATCAAGAATAACATTAAATTATGAAATTCAAAAAATATTTTTTTTTCGTACGCAAGACATTGAATTCAAAATCTTACAGAAAACATTAAGGCTTTACATTCTAATATGCTTTACTGAAAAAAGTATCAATGCTGTTTATTTCATGACAATAAATATTTGCTTTCCGTTTTGTAAACATCCATATTTGTTCAATAAACTGGAACTAAAATTTGATTCTATTATTTACTTGAAAGAAAAAATTGAATTAACTGAATTTCTGGTTGAATTTATGCTTGTACTATTACAAAATGTTGCGTTTTACTCTGTCAAAAACGTATTTTGTGCAATAAATCAGACAAGCAGTGCTGATAGGGACGCGTAACAAATAAAATATTTCACCTGCAAAAAAAATTACCTATATCTCTACAATTGTTTTTATGATACTATTCATTCTATATATTAATTTATAATTTCGCAAAATTTCGTTTTCACAAATTATAGGTACTTAATTTTAGCTTTTAAAGTATTACATTATTAAATATGTAACAAAATTCTTCATTGTTTTAGAAAATTTTCGGAAATTTATTAACAAGATAAATATTTTTTAATTTCACGAATACACAAAAATATTTTGGTAAAATATGTAAGATATTTGCAGAATAACAGATTACGTTCTAGAATATTCAATATTTAGCTTTATCACATTCTTCCTATTACACCAAATACCTTAAATTTGGACTTGTTGATAAATTATTCATGAACTGGAGCATTAGGGGATATGGAAAATAGCATTAAATTATGAAAGTATAAAAATATTTTTTTTTTACGTGCACAAGTCATTGAATTCAAAATCTTGCAGAAAGCAGAGGGTTTTGCATTATAATATGTGTTACTGAAAAGATATCAATGCTGTTTATTTCATGACAATAAATATTTGCTTGCCGTTTTGTAAACAGGCATATTTGTTCAATAAACTGGAACTAAAATTGGACTCTTTTATTTACTTTAAAGGAAAAAAAAAAGTTGCATGTACGGAATCTCTGATTGAATTTATGCTTATATTAAGTAGGAAGGCTGAGTATTATTCTTGAAAAAATGTGTTTTGTGCAATAAATTTGACAAATATTACTGACAGGGATGTGTAAATCAAATAATATATTTCTGATGAATTTTACATTCGAATTTTCAGCTTTAAAATAATCAGAATATGCTGTTCTAAATATGTAAATGAGCATATCAAAATCAATACACAACTGGCGCTATTATCCTTTAACGATCATAGCATTTTCATTGCTAAGATGTCGAAATAAATGAATGACACCGGTAATTAAGAACAAATATATTTCTAAATAAGAAAACGTGATTTTACACATACAAAGTAAAAGGGCTATTTTTAGATAAAAATACCGGTGTCAGTGTTGCGTATCGGAATTAAATTTTGTGGTTTCGTGGCGAAACCAATGATCGTTAAAGGGTTAATGAAATGCGATTCTGTTAATTTCTCAGCTTATCTCCTTAAACCTGTTGTAAAATTGGTAGATTTTAATGTAGAAATGTATATGATGAATTGATTGAAGCAGGTGATTTTTAAATAGAAAAAATATCTTAAGATGTTTAATGTTTTAAATAGTCAAGATAACTCAATAACGTAAGTTTTACAAATTGCAAAAAGTAATTTATAAAGTTACTTTTTTTCGGAAAACTGGAATTTCTGGAAATTTTTATCGAAATGTAACAAGCAAAATGCATGCAGCAGACACTTTTGTACTACAAACGAAAAGATTTTTTAGAAATCTTTAATGTCCACCTCTCCTATGCAAAATATTAGAGCAATTGAGAAACAAGTAATAGGAAAAAATATTTATTATTTATATACTTTTGATACCAAGTAAATTTAATTAGATTTCTTTAAATTAAATCTGGAATGTTTAGATAAGATTTAACATTTACAAAATATAAAACACAGGAAATATTAGACATATACACTGTTAAAAATTTCGTGCTACTTTGAACCGAAATTTCGTGCTTAGTAGCTGCCACCATAAGACGGTGAAATCTTGTTCCAAGATTTGGAACTTTGGTTGAACCATAGTACCATTTTTTCAAATAATATGGTATAAACTCGTTCCAAGATTTGGAGCTTTGATTGAACCATCCTATGGTGGCAGCTGCTGAAAGCTGCGAGCACCAAATCTTGGTTCAAAGTAGCACGAAATTTTTAACAGTGTAGCTTTCTGTAACATATGAAAATATTTGAATAAAATTTAGATTTGTTCCAATTATTACAATATTTCATTTTACGCAACTTAATTACTTTATGAATATGAATTATATGGTAGTTAATATTTTGTAGCATACCTTTTAGCTTTCATATCAGCGCAGAATCGATCTTGCATACTATATACAAGCATACTATATACTTTTTACAAAAATTTCTGTCAGTATTATCCCAAATAGACTGTATGCGTGCCATTATCTCAGTTTTACTCGATAGAGGATTTTCTTGGAGATTTTTATCCACTATACACTATACGCTTTTAATAAAATTAAGGTCTGGTGAGTTTGGCGGCCTAAAAACTACCTTAATGTTATGTTGACGGAACAATTCTTAACCCTGCTGTTCTGTTCGCATTTACTATACGTATGTAGTGTTCGGGTCAATGTGACCCGATTTAGAATATTACCTTTTCTAGCAGTAAATGAAAATAACTATTTTAGAAATAATTAAAAAAATAGTAAAATAAGCTTAAATGTATATCAAATAATACAAAGCACCAGTAAAATAACTTAAAAATATTTGAATACTTATTTTAATTTACAATTTGGACAAAAATAGCTTACGTAAAATTTGCAAGTGTGTTTTTTGCAATTGTAACATAATATATTAGTTTTGTTGTCGTTGGTTGATGGGCAGAACTCTCATCTTGCACGTTTAGAACACAATGAAGTGTTCTCATCTGATTCCGAGGGTACGTTTGCACTTTTACTACGCATTCTCTTAACAATTTTGACTGAATCTCCGCTTCTGGGAAGATGCTGTCTTACTTCAATGTGTGGAAAAATTAGAGATTTCCCCAATTCTTCTAAAAAGAGCCTTCGTTTGGTTAATTTATTTTCATTCCATTTGCTGTGTATTGAAATCCACAGAATAAATGCATTGTAAGCAGATGTATCAAGCGTATTAGGCCAGCGAATTGTTTTTCTCTTACAAGTGTATGTACTCAAAAGTTGATCAAGACTATCTACGCCCCTTTAGTTTCATTATAATCTAATATTATTTGTGGTATTTTGTCAGGTCTGTCGCTAACTTCATTTTCATGATGGAAAGTGCTCATAAGAATAACATTTTTGTTCTTTTTAGGGATGTAGTTTACAACTGTTGTATCTTCTGTAAAATAAATAGATGAGCTGCGCACTTCTTTGTTTAGCATTTTATCAGGATGTTCGGACTTATTTTTTCTAATGGTGCCAAGCATAGTTATTTTCCGCTTTAGAGGAAGTTTTCCCAAGTTATAGGATGTGAAAAAGTTATCAATGTACCATTGTGCCCTGAATACCCATAAGTAAGGTCACTCACTACCCGCATACCCTGACTTTTCTCTGGCTTTGATCCTTGATTTTTCCAGTATAAATTTGTGCATTCAGTACATACGAAGTTTTGCTATCACATAAAGTCCATATTTTTATCCAATACTTGGAGGGTTTACTAGGTATATATTGTTTGAAAGGGCATTGTTTATTAAATCCTACTAATTGTTCATCTACAGTAACATTTTCACTTGGATTATACAATTTAGGTTGAATTTCTATCCACTATTCCCAAATATCTCGAACAGAAGCTAATTTATCTACAGACCTTCTTTCTTGCCTGGTAGATTTATTGTCAAAACGAATAACTCTCGATATCATATGAAAGGTTTCGAGGGACATTGTAGCACGAAATATATTTCTGCCTGTTTCTTGATTCTACAAACTTTTTGTTGATTCTCCATATGATTTGTACACACCAGCTAATAATAATAATCCGATGTATGCTTGAAAAGTTTCAGTACTAATATCTTTCCACTCTTTTTCATACACTTTTCTTCCTTCTATATTAGTCATTTTTATGATTTCGTTCTCGATTGTAGAATTGAATACCGTCGCAAATGCGCTTTTTATGTCAGTTATCCTTGTCGTTGCATATCTTGTGACACCTGGAATTTTTTTTAGAATATTAGCAGACGTTAATCGACCAGAATGAAGAAGGGGATTTCATTTCCATACTAATTCACGATTCTTAGACTGAATACTCTGTATATTGTGCGTCTTTTGAATATCATTATCAAAATCGTTGTCAGAACTTTCATTTTCAATTTCCTCACTAGTGTGATTTTTATACTCGGACGCATTTTCCTCTTCACTCTCAGAGGCTTCCATTAATTTAGCAATATCAGCGTCGCTCAAATTTCTACGATTCTCCATTTTTTCACTAATACTCAGAGATACAACTGTTCTTCAGATTATTAGAAATTGAAATACAGCAAGAAAAAAGAAACGCTACTAACAGGTGCATTTTTTTCCCTTCCGCCAATGATATCAACATTTGACTTTGTTCACCTCTCACGTGATCTAATACCTGTGTCATCGAAACAGATTTCGAAATACATACGTTGCAGTAATTATCTTTTATTGAATGATTCCAAACAAAATTAAAAGTGCATGATAAAATTATTTTTTAACTCGGGTCAATATGACCCGAACAGTACATTAGGGCTAAGTTAAAAAATATCTCTTGGAAATATAAATAAACGTAAATACTTCTAGGAATATATAGTTATATTACTAATGAACAAAGTCAAAAAGTTTCATGGAAATACCTCTGCGCTAATTTTTTTTATAAGTGAACAATAAAATTTTCGGGTCAAATAGACTCGAACAGAACAGCAGGGTTAATTGACATCGAGATATGCGGTGACGCTAGATCTTGTTGAAAGATGAAATAAACTTTAAATAAATCTTCTGGGGATGACATCATGTTATATTCCAAAATTTCATGATACAGCTAGTTAATCTTTTCGTGGGCGATGCATAACTTTCCATGTTCTTCTGCACTCATGGAATCCCAAACCATAACACAAGCCGCAAATTTTAAGGAACGTTTAAGTCATTCTTTATCAAATGCTTCTTACTTCATTCTTCAAACTAGAATACCCTGATTAACAAATAAAACATAAAGCATACTTCCATAACTAAATAGTATATTTTTCTAATCTTCTTTGCTCCATAAATGTTTGATATATATTAGTTCAATCTATACGCTTTTGTTTTGTAGTCATGAAAGGTTTTGTTTTCGGTACACAAGATTCAAACTTAAATTTATAGAAGCATCTTATTGTTGTGAATTTAGGAACTTCAACTTCTTCTTCTTTCCATTTTCGGTTCAAGAATCGCACATTTTTGAAACGGGTTTTCTTAACGCTTCAATTTTCTATCATCTCTGACAGAAGTTATTGGTTTAACCGCCATTTCGGTAATTGTTTTGAAAATTTCAAAACTGTGGCAGCATTTTTCTAACGCTTGTTTGCGGACAATATAAATAATTTGCTATAAAACTTTGATTTTTGCAGAGCCAATACAAATCAACCGTACGGAATTTTATAGATTCATGAATATCAATCTCACTACCCCCTTTTAGACAAAAAAGCAAACAAACTGCAAAAATAATACTGATTTAAAATAAAATCGTCTGAATTAATTCATGATGCCATTAATTATAAATTGATAAAGAATTTATGTAAAATTTTGTTATATTTGATCACTTGAATAAATATTCTAATATTTTGACTTTTCAAAAATGGTATTAATTTTAAAGATAATAAATAAGTTTTATTAACAATAAGTTCTTAATAAAAACTTTGAAAAAAAAGTAATTATTCTAATATTTTAAGCTGTAAAAAATTTTATGTAACTGCGTAACCTGATTACATATGAAATTTTAGAACGATTGCTTTATTTTTTCGAGAAAACAGCAGCTATTTGTAACTTAACAAAATCTAATGTTGTAGATTTGCAACTTTTATAGAGTTGTGTGCAGATAATATTTTTGTAAGAATACTGATTTCCCTAAATTTACTTCTACAGAATTACAGATTTTTTTTGCAAGCATATAATTGACTAGATTGTAGTGTGAAAAAAATTAAGATTTAATTTTAATTTACTAATTATTTCACTATCTAGACGAGATGCAATACATATTTTTTGTTTATTATTTTCTAATTTTAAAATGAACACATAATAATATTTCGAAACAAAGTATTTTCTACTAATAAATATAAGTAGGGGGAACTGGGGCACATTGATACATGGGGCACATTGATACATCCCCTCTACTGCTCACACGGTCATTACAGAAGTTTCACAATAGATCCGAAGGTGATGCTACTGCACTCAACTACATACAGAAAGTCTTGGAATGATTCAGTAGTTTGATGAAATGGGACGGGTGATTTATTGTTTTTATAGCTTAAAAGTAAATTCGACTTGTACATTTGAAATTGCATTATACAAATATTCCAGTATTTTCAATCGAAAAGAATACTCTCCCTGGCAAGTAAAGCTACTCTTTATCAATTCCTCGTTCTTTATTGTTGGATAAATTATGAAGTGTTGGATTTGAGACGCATTTTATTAAAAATGGCTGTATGGGGCACATTGATACAGTGTATGCCGGGGCTCATTGATACAACCTAAATCCTTTTCTAGTTCATTTTTATAAACTTTTACGGTAGCTTTTATTTTTTTATGATACATTCCTTTATCCAACCATTTTTCACCAAAAACTTCTAATATTAGTTTTTATTGAAGTGAAATAGCTATAATTTTTTTAATTAGAATATTTTATAATAATTTTGCAAACAGAAGACGTACGAATTTACCCAACATATAGTGCTAACAAAAAAAGGACGGCAACATGGCAAATTTCGAATTTATAGCTTTTTTATAGAGAAAAAAGTATTTTCGATATGAGAAATGTTAAATAAGAGAAACAAGTTGTAGAACAGCAAAGGATAATTATATTATAAACACAAGTTTTAATATAATTATTTTTTATTTTCTATTTATAAACAGAAAACCTGATAATTTTTTCATCTTTCCTAAGAAAGAAGAAAATGCTGGGGTTGAAGTACCAGATATGACAAAGTTACCACAGACAACACTCAGACAAGGAACAGCCAGAACGCTAAGTCATTATTAATTTGATTTTGATTGCTTTAATAATGCTTACAAATAAATTGTGTGTGATTTGAATTTCTATAAATAAACATAGAGTGGTTTGCTAACTAATTTTCTATGAAAAATATATATTGGTTTTATTTTGTTTCCATTTTCCCAAACGTATCAAAGTGACCCATGAGGTGCATCAATCTGCCCCGGGGATGGTGCACATTGATACAAATGGCTTTTTTTATTTTTTAAAAATTACATGCAAAAATACTATATAAAAAACGATTGTATATTTTTATAACACACTACACAAGTTTTGCTGACACCACATGAAAAAATATCTTGAAATTTCTGGTTTCTGGACACCGAAAAAATTCTTAGAAAAATGATTTATCAATGTGCCCCAGTTCACGCTACATATGGGTACATAAAATAAAAGCTATTTTTAAATAATTTCATTGTTACGTTCGAAAAGCGTCTCATAATAAAAGATATGTCATATTTAAATGCATATACTTAAAATGTCCTATTAAAATAAAGGACAAGCATCTAAATTAAATTTGTCATCTTAAATGTCTTTATAGCCCGGTTATTTTACTTAACCATATTAAACAAAATGTCTTTCATATACTGATCCTACAGAATAAATATATCTCGAACTTTAAGACTATTGAATTGACATTGCTTTGAGGCTTATAGCTGCTATGGCTGTCTCCTCGGTTGATCCATTATATGCAGAAACAGAGACACTACAGAACAATTTTTATTACACATATCCATTACATATTTTTATTACACTAAAAAGGGACAACACACCATCCATGTCCGTACCCGTATTTAAACCAGGACCCCTCGGTATGACTGCAGCTGCCACTACTTACCACGCCACTTGGCGACTTATATCTCAAAAATAGTCATCAGTTGTCAGAAACAGTGTATGTGACTTTATTCTTCACATATATTCTTGACATTAATATCTATCATACACACCCATCTATATATGTATGTTTAATTATTAATTTTCGTAAGATAATTTGTGTTATAGCAGATATTTTTCAATATTATTCCATGCTTAACCCATTATGACATATGTTTAATTTTACAATTATTTAATACATTATTTTACTGCAGTATTTGCGTATAATATAATGTATTTTATTTCTGAAAAAAAAAAAAAAAAAAAAAAAAAAAAAAAAAAAAAGACGATTTTACGGAGATTCCACTGGTAATTGGGGCGCAGTACAGTTTACTGTTTGTTAACAGAAAAAGTCCCGTAAATTCTAGGAAAAAACCGAAAAATATTCAGGAACTCGTACAATCTTTGAAAATTGAACGTTGTTTTTTTTATTTTTTTATTTTTTTATTATGCTATATTTCAATACATTTTAATAATTTTTGCTATTGTTATAACATTTTATACACCAATTTTGAAAATATACATTATTATTGTGTAAATTACATATTGTCATCATGCATTTTAATTCAATTGGTTTCCTTATTATGATGTAGCTTAAAAGTTAACATATTATTTTGTGAGGATTGCTTGGAAAAGAGGAAATTAAAAAAAAAGTTTATTCATTTGTTTGTTCATACTTTAGTTCATAGAACACATAATTTTACTAGTATTTTATTACGTTTGTTTATTAAAAGTAATTACACATTTTTAGTTAGTTTAATATGTTTAAAAAAAGTTTATCAGATAAGTATTATAGTAATTTTGTAATTTTTGGTAAATATATTTTTTAATGATTTTATTCATAGGAAGTTTATATATATATAGTATTGCTTTGTTTAGTTATACTTCCAATCGATACGGTTCATTGAGGGACAGGTTTTGCTGATAATTTGAAACTTGAAAGAAATCGACTAATTTTTGCTTATATTAGTAAATTATATAACCATAAAGAAGTGGTTTACAATATAAGCTTTTTTCAGTATACATTCATTTAATATCTTTTTGGTTGTTTATATGTCATTTCAAAGAACTATATGAATTTACTAGTGTTTTTTCTAGTTTGTTTATAAATGGTGATCATAGAATTTTTGGTAAATTTCATATGTTTAAATAGTTTAACAGTACAAAAAGTTTATCTGATTGTTTTTATAGTAATTTTATAATGTATGGTAAATATCATATACATATATATATGCGTGTATGTTTCTCTGCTTTGAGCGTGGAAGTTTTTAGTGTGAGAATAAATTCTAAGAAAAGCTATCTTTTTAACTTCGAAATCAATCCTATTATTTCTATTTTTTTCATATAGATATAATAAAGTAATACAGAATTAATAATTATTAACCTTTAATTTAGAATAAGAGAAGTAATCCAAATGCTGGATATCTAAAATATTGCCAGGAGATATATGCATTTTCATTATTTTTGTTATTTGTTTTTACCAGAATCTTTTTTTTTACGCAGTATTGAAGACATGATGGATTTTAATTTTTTATTTTCCAAAAATAAATATAAAATTATTTAAATTATTTTATCACTTAAAATTTTATAATTAAAAAATATTGGTTTATGCACAGTGACATTTTAATTTATAAGATTATTTTTTCACACAAAAATATTTGACAGAAGGTGTAACTTGTACCAGTAAACTATTAGTTTATTTTTTAAAATAATCAATATTCTGTTCTCTTATAAAGTTCCAAAATACACAAACTAAGGCTGATAAAATGCATTTGATAATAAATTATTCATGAATTTGAGTTTCAGGGAAAACGGAGAAAAAAATTAATTTATGATTTCCTTAGTTTACTATTTTTGTCCCAATGAATCTATAGTCATTCCATTCACAAATTTTCAAAGGATCTAAAAGTTATAGACTCTCATATATTTTATTCAAAAATATTTTTATGCTGTTTATTTCACATGACTAAAAATTTGTTCACTGTTTTGTAAATAAGCACAAATAAATAAAAAATTGCATTATACTTGTTTACATTTTTTAAAGGGGAAATATAGAAATTTACTGAAATTTTCACTAGATTCAAATGTGTCTAACATGAAAATGTTTGCATTAGAGACCCATTGCTTTTATGCGAAATAGTAAGATGAATTGTTTAAATTGCAAAATTTCAATTTTCAAATTGCCTTTTAGGAATTAAAATGTTTCATTTAGCTACAATTTGTTTGAAAACTGTATATCAATATAAATAGTTTTGTGTTATTTTTAAAATGATTTTTATTAACGTTTTTTTTTAAATCCATCTTTATTTATTGTACCCCTATTATAAAATATGTAACATTCTTCCGTTTAAATTACCTAAATAGTTCATAATTTGTTTAAGGCTTACATTCAATAAATAAATTAATTATTCATAAATAAATATGTAAAAAATGTTAAATATGTTAATTAATGTGAATAAAACAAATTTTAAGCTCATCACAGCCGAGCATAAGAGCAAAATTGTAATGTTGTTTTCCATGTAAATTGGTAAAAATATGTATAAAAAAAGATGTCTTTGCAACAGCATACAAAATGTTTCATTGTCTTTATGTGTATAATCTTTGAGAGTATTAATCCTAACTTAATTTTTCTAAACTACGTTTTATTTGTAGAAATATTATAATTTAAATATTACTGATGTTGCAGTGAAACCTGCAGCTTAATGAACGGAAAAACGAGTTCGCGACAATCAGGAATTTAACAGACATGAAAAAAAACTACGCTCATAAAACACTGAAATTGTTAGGGAAAAAAAAGTAGCGAAATGTATGGTGAGCTAATGGGATAATAATTTCAAAATGGGATTAATACGAAAGTACCTCTTAAAATACTTTTAACGCTTCACTGCATCGTGTGCCACATTTGACACATACCTAAAAACATTCTAATTGCCATTATGTGCCGTGAATTCGACAATAGGATCGCTATAACGGATCAAAAACAGACCAAAGAATGAAATAACAACTATTTTGAGTATGTTAGATGGCGCATTTGACAAAAAAACTAGAATTTGTTCTTCGGAGAAAAAGAAATCGATCAAGCAACTAAGGCAAAAATTAACTTTTATTATTTTTAATGAATATTTAAAAAAATTTAGATTTAGAAAGCATCATGTTAAGGAGATAAAGTTAAATAATCAATGAATATTTAATTGTAAAAAATAGAAATACAATATTTAGAAACCGTAACAAAGCACACGAATCACGAACGAAAATATACAATAACCTCTTTTCAGTCATCCAACATTCTGAAGAGAAATTCTTTATCTTTAGAAACCTCACAAAGTAAATCAATTTTGAAATGTAAAAAAAAAATTAAAAAAAAAATACAAAAATAAATTTTTGCACAAATTAAAAATTTGCTGGCCATCGTTTTTGCAAACCTTTCCAAGAAGCTTCTGATCCCACTAGTGACTGAATGGTTCTGCCCTCGAAACTGGTAGACGCCATGTGCTGGGATCGAATCCAATTGTGCCTGTCGGTCTAATCGTTTAGAGTTTTTTTTTTTTTTTTTTGAATTTCGGATTTACTTGCACGAATACGGGTTAGACTCCCTTAGAAATACTCCCCTCCGTGGAGGGCAACTCCTCCCCTTTAGGGCGTATATTCCTCGTGCTGATAAATAGTCTTCACAAATACAACAACTACCGGAAACTTCTGCAGTTCATTAATCATTTCTCATTACACATAAAACGGGTTTATAGGATGTTATGAAGTCTCAAGTATGATGAGCTATGGAACTAATTAAGCAGACTTTTACTTTATTACAGTTATAGAATTAATGTTACTGTTAAAGAACTTTATGTGTTATACGTCTGTAAGGCACCCAGCTTGATTATTTCACTATTGTTACCTATACTAATTTCATTATCTCAATTATTGTTTGTTACCTACCATTACTTTATTGCTCTATAATTGTTGTGTAATTCTTTTTTAATAAACAATGCTGGGTGGTCTAGTTGAACTCAAACCAAATGGTAGTCCTCAACACCCGGCTAAATCTGAAGTCTCAAGTAAATTTTTTTAAGCTATTAACATTAAAATTAACAATCTTTTGCCATAATTGAACGCACAAGTTTAGCTATGCCACTGAAAATGTTAACCTGATTATATCTAAAAAACGAAGTAGAATGAACTAAGTGCAGATGGATTGGGTGTAAAAAGCCTCCCGAAAACTGCGAACTGCGAATAAAAATTTCTTTTTATAAATCCATTTTTAAATTTCGAAAATAATTTTTTTATGAGGCTTCTAAAAATAAATGGATGATTTTTACAACATTGTGTGATTGGGAAAGGGTTATCAAACATTTTCTTTCGTGATTACAGTAAAATGTCGTAGTTTAAGTAATATCTGTCTCTTATTACAGTGCGGGAAGCCTAGATTTTAGCCCTAATTATTCATGAATATAATTAGCAAAGTAGTCACTCTATGGCACCGCATAACTAGTGAGAAATAATATATAAATAAAAAGCAAGCATTTATGTAATAAGACCAGATATTTTCAAATAATTTCAAAAGGAAACCTATTTATTTATAATTTGTCTTACATAAATACGCTAACTATCTATATGTAAATATCAAGATATAAAATGTCCGCAAGTACATATTATAGATATCTGAAACGTTATTTGCACTTAAAAGAAGCTTTTCATTAAATACCAAGGGTTATGATAATCAACTCATTATTTGTAACTTATTAGTATTATTTATTTATTCTATGAGCCTTGAGTGTATGAGCCTTTAATCGTTTAAGCAGCACCATTCCGTTTTTATAATGCAAGAAGTCTAGATTTGAACCCTAAGTATTTATAAAATATAAATTAATAATATAGTCAGTCTATACCATTGCATAATTTTTGAGAAATAAAATAAATGAAAATGCAACCAATCATATAATAAGACCAAATATTATCAGACAGCTACTCAAAAAAACCTATTTATTCATAAAATTGCTTATATGGCTTCACTAACGGTCTGTATGTAAAAATCAATATAGATAAAGTCAGAAAAATGTGTATTGTAGAGATCTCAAAGTTATTTGCACTTAAAAAAAAGCTTTTCCTTAAATATCAAGGGGTAAGTTAATAAATATTATTACTCGTAACGAATTAGTATCATTCATCATTTTTATGAGCTTTGAAAAATAATTTATTTGAAAGCAAACTTGTTTCCATTTACAAGTAAAAAATCTGTCTCGACCTTTCAGAAATTCCAAAAATATCATTAGACGTCACGTTAAAAACACAAAATGCCAAAACTCAAGGTTATAAAAACTTGCCCAATAAAAAAAAAAAATGTAATTCGTAATGATAGGACTGTGTTGACAAAATTTCACATTAGGTGCACTTTTATTAACCTATTTTTTTAATAAAGAAAATCAATTACGTTTTTTGCGAAATCATGTTTTCTCTTCAAATATGTTGCGCTGAGGAAAAGAAAAATAAGTAAAAAGAAGTTTAAACCTATAATAAATAATAACCTATCTTAAAACAGAAAAAAAACTCTAGACCAAGTTTTCTTTAAGAAGCACAAAGTTGATAGATTTTTTTCTTAATCGTAAATATGTATTAAAATAATATAATATTCCATTTATAAAAATACTAGCTGTTACCCGTGACGTCGTTCACGTAGCATTAAAAAAAGATAAATGCTTTAATTAAACAAAACATTTCATTAAAAATAATTTAAAATACATATAACACATATCTTATACCAGGCTATGCAATAGTTTTTTTTTTATAGGGGACTTAAAGAACTCAGTCAAATAAATGGAAAATGTGTTAGATAATATGAATAATCGCGAAAATGAAATTGCAACTATTTATACTGTTACACAACTGTAAAGCACCCCAATTGTACAGAAATCATGTTGCAGTACATTTCAGAATTCCATATCAAAGAAAGAAAAATCATGTGTTAAACCTAGATAATAAAAAAAAAATATCCAACATTTCCATAATACATAACTTCGCCCGCCCATTTTTTCTGTAGCTGTATATATGATCTATGTGTTTGTAAATATTCTAAATACAATGTTAAAATTTTGCTTAGTTAGAAAAAGTATAACGAAGGTTAAAATTCACCTTTAGCAATGTCTAATAATAGACAGAAACGTACTTGAATTCTTTTGTACAGTCCTGTATATTACGTGCAAATATTTATACGACCGCATATTTAGCTTAAATTATTCAAGCAAAAAACCCGATTCAAATTATTGAACTCATATTTCCAGGAATCGCTATTGTACAGGTGACCATATATACATATATAGTTTATTGTATAGTCCGATACATGATTTATTTAAATTCTACAAACATCTCTTATTATACCAAATGTAGCTGAACTTCAGGATGCATTAGTTTTCCTTAAAATACATACGATAATTGAAAAAGCTCTTCAGCAATCTTTTCTAATGGACCATACTTTGGATACAATATCTGAGATCTGGACACAGGTCCAAAATCTTTTATGCGTTTCTGTAAATGAACAACAAATGTGATGCAAATCATACTTAACTACAAGCATATTGTAGTAAATTTCAGTATTTATCATTGTATTGATTATCTCAGTACATTAATTTCATCATGTTTGAAATAGTGTAACGCAATTAAAATACGCTGGGAATATTTTTCCCCGTAGACTATTATATTACCGAACATTTTTCTGTGATCTTGTAAATGAATGTTAAACCTTTTCACCCCATTTTCTACAGAAATCCTGTTTTAGTGAACTTCAGAAACTGATATCAATTTCAATATTATTAAAATAACCTTAATAAAATAACATTATAAAATACGCTGCAAATGGTTTTTCTTCACAGGCCATGATATATTGAAATACTTTTGAGCTCCCTGTACGCACACTATAAGTACTATACTTAACATATTCGATAGTAACAATGTTCTTGTGAACCTTAAAAATGCATGTAAATTTCATTACATTTAAAATTATGTAACATTATCAAAATACACCACAAGTGATTTTTTCGCCGTAGACCATAATTTAAAATAATGTAAATCTCTTTTTGAGTGCTCCTGTGATTATTGCTATAATTGCTACCTTGTTCATTTTCAATGCCGCACATGATATGGTAAATCTCAATAACGTATGTTATTTTCATATGAATCCCACTATATTTACTCAAGTTGAAACACGGACAAACAGACGGCAGACCCCAGGCACTCGGCATCCGGTAAACAGACAGGTTGAAGTCGTAAACACTTTTAGACCATGTTAGAAAGTGTCAAAAAGTTTTAATAAAACGGGTAGTTTTAATAAAACGAAAAAAAAAAGAATTTATGAAAATTTGAAAACTTATACATGGTTTCAGATATGATGTTACATTGATATTTTTAAAATTCTAGTATTCCTGTGACGTCACAATTGGTAAAAAGTTGAATTTTATAGCCTCGAACCGAAAGAAAGAAAAAGGTTCATTTTTATTACGGATTAATATCTGGAAAAACTACTAAAATATTAATATTCTTGTAAAGTGTGAAGCTTTATTCTTGTGAAGTCTTCTAAGTGTAAAAGAAATTTTATATAATCGTCTGCATGATATAAGAAGAAAAACAGTATTCCTCTGACGTCACAATTGGTAAAATTGCAGTTTTTAACCTCGAACCGAAAAACAGAATAGGGTCCATTTATTTATTTCATTTTATTTTATCACGTTAAAATCTTTCAGTTGAAAATTAATTACAGAAGAGAAATAATTATTCTGTTTTTTTTTTTTTTTTTTTTTTTTTTTTTTTGACAACGAAAAAAGAAAATGATTAAATATTATGGAAAAAATTTCAATTTATTCTATATGAAAAATAGTGAAATGTTGAATTATTAAGAAAAATATTTGAATAAAATAAATAAAAATTAGCCTATGTTCATTTCAGACCAATAATCTATCTATATACAAAAAATCAAAGACATTCATCCATCCGTTTTGAAGCCAAGTTCATTCCAATTTTCGGACACACTTTCACATTTATAATATATATAAGGATTAAAATTGGACATTTTAAGCTACAAATCACATTGAAAAATTTTCCTCATTCTATCAGTTGCGAATGTATTATGTTAATGAGAATTATAAAAAACTACACTGTAAAAAAAAACTTGGATAATTACAAAAAATTTTCTAGTAGAATTGTATTCCAAGAACTTTTTATGTAACGGCAACAATAAAAATTCATGTAACAGATACAGATTTGCACTTTGAATCAAACAAATTTTAAGGTTACTAAGAATTTTTTTGGGAAATCGTATTCCAAGAACTTTTTAAGTGACGATAACAAGCATTATAGATAAAATTTTAGTAAAGTTACCAAAATTTTACTAAATTCTTTTGTAAAGTTACAGATGGTTTTAGTTTTGCTTACAAGTTTTGTAGATTGACATCATTTTCTTGTACAGTGTACACATAAAATTTTAGTAAGCATAAGAGATTTCGGTTAATTTAGATTACTAAGGTTACAGATTTTTTTTACAGTGTAGTCGGACGTGACAATCCAAAACCTTTCTTCTGTTTCATACATATTAATTCTTTGAGAAAAATGAAGCATGGTAGTGCCACCGTACAATGATTTACACTACAATCTGATCAACAAGAATGTATGCCAAGTTCTAACGTATTTGAAGTTTGATAAAAATCGGTGCATAAGTTTTTGAGAAAGAATCATTGTGGAAATTACAGAAAAATCTGGATAGAAGCTTCACCTTTTGAGCTATTTATTCCAAAAACGAAACAATACTAAATTAAATCAGGACTAACTGAATCTGATGTTTGATGATAGTTCGTGAATTAGTTCCTGAGATAGAGCTATTGCGATAGTCTTTAATAATACCTTATAGCAACGCCACCTTTGGGCGATTTTTACCAAAAAATAACTCGTTTTATTACATCAGGAAGTAACGGAATCTGACGTTTGATAAAAATCCGTTCATTAGTTTTTTAGCTATAGATATTTTAGAAATCGTGAAAAAGAAAGCATGGCAACGTCATCTGTTGGGCGATATACACCGAGCTGCTCCACTTTATATCAAGGTATAACTTATTAGTTTAAAGTTTTGCAAAATTCCGTGCATTAGTTCTTGAGATAGAGTGCAGAGTAACTCCCGTACAGAGTAACAAGATAACTGGACTCACACACAGACATTTTAAAAAAACATGTTTTTTAGATTCTCTAACCCCTAAAATGAGTAAATATATTGAAAACCGGATATTGAAAATTTTCACGATTTCGATACTTTTTTCTTGTAAAAAAGAAGAAAGTAATAACATAGGGTGAATGAAGTAGTAGGTAGTTGGCAGTACTTGCGTTTTGAGTATTTTCTTTTATATTAATATCATTAATTGAAAGAATTATATCGTGAGTGAACATAATGCTAAAAATACGTTTTTTACATTAAATTATGTACAAGGTTAATATTAAAAATGGAAAGGATAAAGCTACTTTTTAGCCGTACTAAAAATTCAAGACGTAGATTGGAGCTATCGGATTAGATGTCTATTTGGATTATCTGCTCCAGGTTATAGTATAATTAATAAGTGGATTTCTCGATTTCGAAATGGTGATTTCGATGTAAATGATAAAATTATCGCTGATCAACATTCTCGCAATAAAATGATTCAGTGATTTAGGGATTAATAATCCACAGATTACTACTGCAGAGGGCCGGCCCGGCACGTTGTAAAACTCGACAGTTCGGCCCGGGCCCGGCCCGTTTATTTTTTTACGTTTCTAGACCTCGTTCGTTATTATTCCTACGATTTCTAAAAAAATCAGATTTTTATCATATAATTGGCCCGACCAGTGGCCGAGAGGTTCTGACCTCTCAACTGGTAGACGGCAGGTGCTGGGTTCGAACCCAATCGCGGCTGTCGGCCTAACCGTTCGGAGTTTTCGTGGTTTTCTTCGAACCTTGCGTAAATACGGGTTAGGTTACCTTAGAAAGACCCCCACGAAGGGCACTCCTCCCCATGGACCTATATCCCTAGTGTAGATAATCGGCCGACACAAATGCACCAATACACCTTTATCATATAATTAAGGTTTTTTTTTTTAAAGAATACTGCATATATATCTATGAAATGATTTTACAGTATATTTTACAGGAAATAGACATTAGCAACATTAATGATTACTCACGATTCTTAGGCTTTCAACATTCAAATAAAGATTCATTAAAAAATTAATATGGCTTGGAATAAACGAAAAAAAAAAGAAATTAAAAAACATCGTAACTTTTGAAGCCTCTTAATAAATGTAGATGTATAAAAATCATGTCATTTTATTAAAGATTTTAAATCCAAATTGATTCTCAAATTCAAAGAAGCTCCTTTCTGATACATTTCTAGATACATTTTTTTCAGAAACTCATAAAATTAGCAGGTGTCTTTATTCAGAAACTATATATTCGAATGGCGTTATCTGTTTTTTGATACAAGCAATTTAAGAATCTGCAAGCAAATAATATACTGTTATTGTTAGCGTTTTGAATAGTATTTCCGGAAGCGACAGCATAGGAAGAGAGATAAATCTGCAACTATTTGAGAAACTATTATATCTCAACAAGATTATACAAATATTTACGAAAAATGAAAAACGCTTTTCGATTCCAAATCCCTTCAATAGTCAGTTTTATCGTTTTTTTCGTTTACAATTAAAAATATTCAGAAAATGCGTCAAACTTTCGCGTTTTTGAGAAATGAATTTAAAAACCATCGAGAAGTATATATCCAAAGATTAAGCTAACATAAGTTCTTTATCGCTATTAATAATTTTATAAATCATGTTGTCTGCCCTACAGATCTTGAGAACAATTAAGTCTAGTTCCGGTTTGTCTAGTCTACATGTAGAAAAATAATGCAAAGTGGATCTCGGCCCGGCACGAGTCTACTAAAAAATATTAAGCCTGTGTTGTACACAATGTAACTGTCCAATGCCGATCTCTTCACTGTACAAGTTACATTTTTATATTGATGCTGTCAAACTAGTATGGCTCGTGACGCACATTTACACCTATTATCGTTAAAACCATTTTCGTTGAAAATAGATCATATTTTATCGTTTGTTCTAAAATCTTTAGAACGGGCAGGTAGACTCGAAATTTTTTCTATTCTCCCGGCCCGGCCCGTGTGGCCTGTTCAATTTTTTGCCGGGTACGAACTATGGGCCAAGCCCTGGTCCGTGCAGACCTCTATACTGAGATGCTAAATGTTGACAATTCACCCGCATTTTGCCATTTAAAAAAACTTGCGTTCTCTTCGAAAATCGATGGTAATCGCGAATGGGAAGGGTTACTGCCTCTGACTACTTTAATTAACAATTTTTTTTATCTAGGCATTTCGAATTCTTACCAGTAAGTATTCATAATTAATTTTGCTTCATAAAATAATGAATTTTGTTGGTTCAAATGAGTTCAAATTTGAACTATAAATAATTCAAGTTATGTTTCACGTTAAAGAAATAATACAAAAAGATACAAAAATCAGATATATAAAATTTTGCCCCTAGGGGGCGTTGTTATACACTCAAGCACATTTAAACACTAGTGGCGAAATTTTGTTGCCTTATTTTTGTAATTTTTAATAGATATCAGGCGCCTTATTTAAACTATCTGTAGTTCGAATTTGACGTCATTTAGACCAATAGAACGTATTCTTAAAGGCGTTTTTGCATTTTTATTGGCTGGAATCAAATTTTTAATCTTATTTATTATTTATAAAGTAAATTGAATTTTATGTTTATTTCAACGCTCCCTCCCTAACCGCGAAATTTGCATTTTAATTTTTTATAATTATTTTAATGTTAAGCCGTAATTAGAATTATCTGCAGTTCGAATTTCAACTCATTTGAACAATATAACGAATTGTAGAACTCTCTGAAGTAGGTACTTATTTCTTGATCACCCGGTACATCAGTATGAATAGCTACAGCTTCTAATTCACCGTTGTCACAATTTCAGTCTTTTTCAAAAATGGCAGCATCTCCAGTTCTTGTGATAATTCGAGACGAAAATAAGATACTTATTTATTTCATTTTATTTATTTATTTAAACGAGCAAGTCATAACAGTATGATTCGACTCCCATCAAACGGATTAAATAGCGCGCACAAATAGGAAAGATCAATAATTAAAATTAAATAAAGATCAGATAAACCATTATGGGGAGTGTATTTTTTTCTGTTATATATGTGTAAAAAGTACCAAGTTCGCTGATTTTTTATGAGCATTTTATAACATAGACTTATACACGATTCTCCGATTTTGGACGATTTTTCATTGAAAAGTCGTATACTCGGATTATATACGGATCAGAAATATACTGTAATTAAGTTATTACTCTATTGTACCCGTTAAGATTTGGCTGTAAGCGTTTTTTTTTTTTCGGAAACTAATTTTTTTACGTGAAATGCTTTCCAGGAAAGTAAAATACAAGTGGCATTTTTCAATTATAATAAGTTATAATAGTAGTAATTGCTACACTATAGACAAAAGTAATAATGAAAATATTACTAGACCCGTCACAATTTGATGGTTAACAATTTTGTAGACGGTTTTAAATATTTAATTTCTTGCTTTAAAATTAATTATTGCTTAAAATTTGTTTGTTCGTTTTTACTGCCATAAATTTCTACAATTTCTTAAAATTAATGGTATGATTACCTCATTAATAAATTTTCAGATCTTAACTTATGTTAGGCACTTTTACAATTTAGTTTGGGTGAGTATTTGGAAATGGAAAAAAATAAAACTCTGTTTTATCTGTGTTAGCGAACCATATATTTTATAAACAGATTTATCCTAAAGGAATATTTGCAACTTGCAGATACATTTAGATTTTAGAGATAAATGCAATTTGTCATAAATTAGTTGAGAAATACGATTTTTACGAATGAAATATGTATAAAATAAAGTTAACTTTAATTTAACTTAAAGATATAAAATGTACTAAATATAGAGATTAGAAAATTAATTGAATAAATTAATACGAAATATTAAACTATTTAAATTTTTAAAAACCTTCTTTATATTTCTATTTGAATTATTTCTAAATAAATTCATCTTTGCTTTACATTTTGATAATAGTTTCGAAAGATATAAAGTAAAGTAGTTTCCGAATTAAGTTTTGTGAAAGTACGATATCCGGAGGATATTTCATACCTGACTGGAAAAGGTATGTTTCTGTGCTTTTCAACAAATTTTCTAAATTACAGCCTTTTATACGATACTGAGTTACTTTAAATTTTCGATGAAACAATAATAAGTAATTTATCAATTAAACTAATTTTTTACTAGCTACAATGAAACAAAATTCTGTTTGAATTTCATTTTTATACTTATTGTGATAAATGAGATATTCATAAGCTTCTCAAATGTTATTTAAAACTTTTAAACATCATATTTTAATCGTTTTTGAAAAATAAAACTTAAAAAGGTTTGGATGGTAATCGTATTATTTATTCTTTATCCAAGAAACAGGAAAATAGTTATATAGCAACGTAAAATTTAAAATAATATTAGTAATACCATTTACTTATTTAGTAAATTTACGATATTTACTTTTTAGCTCACAGGTTATCAAAGTCTGAGAGCTTATGTGTCCGCCCGTTCTGTATGTATGTACGTATGTTCGTTCGTGCGTGCGTAACTCGATACCTCATGATAAAAATATGTGATTAATTTGAAAATTTGCATATAGATTTATTATGATAAGGCGCTTCCCTGATTAGTTTTGAGAGTTCATTCGATAAATATAAGGAGGGGCACGGACACTAACGCCCCTCCCCATAATTTATATAAATTATATATTTACGATTTTCAAAGAGTTTGTTAACTGAGTTTTTTTTCATACGCCTGTTAATGAATCCCTCAAAATAAGGGAAAAGTATTACATAAATAAAAATCTTAATTTCTTTGATAGTTTTAAACTTATTTTGATTGCAAAGATATGTTCCAGTTCAACGTATAAAATATTTCAGGCAATATTTTCAAAATTATTTTTTATTTAATACAAATAATCTTGAGACACAAAGATTGTTTTTATGTTAAAACTACTATATTTCATGAATTACTGAAAATAACATAAACTATATATACAATATTATAAGATAATATTTGTATTTTTAGCTTTTACATTTTACATTTTACAATTTCGTATTTAATATTGTATTTTTATAAACGTCTTAGATTAAAATCGTCATTCCGCATGCTTTAATAAAGGCATCATTTTGCTGCATTAGACATCTAATCCACAAAAGAGTTTACGCTTTGAATTCCTTGGAGGTCTAGCGATTTAAGAGATTTGAATATCAGAATTTTATGAAATAATGGCCACGATTTTTTCAACAAATTTTTTTTTCAATACTATAATTCAATACACTAAATACATAAATTCTTCACTTAGGTTTTCAAACAGTGATATTAGAGATATGTAAAAAAGTGCATGCAAAAAATCAGGTATAATTGACAGCTTTACCTCAATTATCAATTTATTGCTCGTGGTTAGCCATAGATTCATTTGCACAATTCTGGCATTAAAAAAAGTGTTAACAAAATATTTCTCCCAATAGAATTTTTTCGAGCCACTGTATATTAATTATTTGAATTTTTTTTATAAATAGATTCTAAACAAAATTAATTCACATCCAGTTTATAACTATAATATTTAAATACATACCCTTGATTAAAGCAAATTATTTAATTGTTGTCGAATTCGCTATTTTTCAATAACACCATTTGTATATAATCTCGATTATTAAAATTTCTTGGGATAAGATATAGGCAATTTTCTATCTCCTTTAAATTTCTAGTATATGTCAAGGTTCGCACACTCCTTGGAATTTCCAAGGACTCTGGCACCACTATTAAAAAGAAGAAAATTTACATTTAATTTTTTGACCACAACATTCGTTATCCCCACCTTCATTCACAGATTTTACGATATTTTTACGCAGTGAAACACTTCGAAAATATTCTTAAAATTTAGTGGTAGAACTTGCAAACTCTGATATGTATATCATAATTAATAACCGTATACTTCAGAGACGATTGAGGCGACAATGTACATTATAAATTTATAAGAGCTTGAACATCGAAATTGATTATGCGTCGAATTATTTTTACGCGCTTTGTAAATTATATTGGTCAGCTATGTTTCAGATAATGGATTTAATACCATACGAACATGTAAATAGATATGTACTTTAGCACATCAATGTAAGGACATGTTTAAGTTCATATATTAAAGCAAAGTTAAACGTCGTACTTCCAATAATATACGAAATCAGGTCTAACTCGAGTTCTTAAAACAACCCGTTTGTTATTAAGACAAAAAAACTAATCCAGAATTTGTTTGTTTCTATTTAGCACTGCGTAACTAAACTGCTAAGTGATATCAAAACTTCAGAAAACAAATATTAATAACATATTAAGGGTGATTATAAATGCAGGGTATAAACTTTAAGGGTTATTACAGGTCAGTGTAAAAATCATTTATTGAATAGGACTGTCTGTGTCCAAGTGGATCATTGAGTTATAAACAGGGGCCATCTGGCACTTTTTTTTATTTCAGAAATTCTCACTAACATCAGCGAATTCCTGTAATATTATTTCCTTCATTGTAGACAGTTTCATGATTAGAGAAAGAAAAAAATATCTTCTTTGAAAATTTCTGATATGAAATCAAATTTCATTAATAGTAAAAAAAAAAAAAAAAAAAAAAAAAAAAAAACTCCTTATTTATTTTTTTATGCATATCCTGTGTTTGGAAGATTTTGATAGTTTTGGGTTTTTATAAAATTAAAAAATTTTGATTTCACACACAAAATTTTCAAAGAGGAATTTTGTCTTTGTGTAACCATGATACGTCAGTCTACAGGAAAGAATAAAATAGTATAAGAATTTTTCTGGTATGAGAAATTTTTAAATAAATAAAAGGACCAATTTGGTACATTTCTGTACAATAAGTGATTGCTACAGTGTCCTTTGCCGACCATTGAAGTTTGTACCATGAATTTAGAAACACCCTGTATATAAATTCATCTTTCATGGCCAAAGCATTTTCAGTGGTAAAGTGCCAAAAAAATTAATGTTACAAGAATCTAACAACAAGGGAAACATTTTACATTTCACATGCACATTTAATGGGATATATTTTATTAAAATTCTTATGGATCGTTATGTTTGGAAATTAACATTAAACTGCGTCCCTAAATGCTGAAATAATCAAAAATATTCTCCAATAAATAATAAATATTTCTGAATTAACTGTTGATATGTAGTTAATATTAAATTAACAAAAATGTTTTTTGTTAGACTCAAGAAATTTATGAAAATATAATAAATATAAAATATATTTATTAAAGTTTTTAATAAAAAGAAATTCAAATGAGTTATATCACTTATTTATAACCAGCATAACACATGTTGTATTTACAAAGTAAAACTAAAATAAAGAAACCCATTTGGTGATTTAAAATTTTTCTTACCTAAAACACGTGAGAAAATAACGAGTAGCTCTGACTGGTAAAAATCCCAAACATAAACAAGATGAGAAAGTTTTCTTTGATGATAAATTAGACCTTAATGTAATTAAAAACTTCACCTTAGAGATATAAAACTTTTTTATAAAAATAAAATAAGAAATAAATTTAATAAGCACAGAAAAGTTAATTAGCAAAATTTGTTATATTTTCTTTATGTATGGAAAAAAATGAAAGATTTAATCTTTTTCTTGGTTAGGTTTTTTTAAAGTATGTTACTTAAAGTACTTTTTTATTGGGTAGAAATTATGCTTTTATTATATGTGAAAATACAGTAGAAGTATGCTAATGGAAATTTAAGTATTTATTATAAGATTAACATTAACTATTTAGGTTTTATTCTAAATTAATTTGTTAACTTTATTTAATATACAGGGTATCCGCATAAGTCTTCTCTGATTTCGAATGTTAATTGTAGGGAAACTGAGAGTTCTACTGATTTGCAATTTACACATTTTATTCACGATCCTGTAAAATGTTTGCAGTATCATAAATGACAACAGAAAAAATTTATTTTTTGAATTTCTAAACAGTTTATTAAATGATTCACTCCACAAAATTGGAGAAACTGTCGATTCAGTCACACCTGACATGAAGCAGACGTCCATCAGATTGATTATTGACTGGCCATTTTGAGAGCTACTCCGCCTCAAGAAATCTGAAATTATACAGATGTAAAGATACGTGTATTTGTATGCTTACTACAATTTTATCAGTGCACTACAAAAAAATGTAAATCTACAAAATTAATTTTTGTAAAACTACAGAAATCTGCAGCTTTACAAACGAATTCACAAAAAATACAGATATATATATTTTTAAATTTGTTTGATTTGTAATTTACACTGCTATTAAATAACATGTAAAAAGTTTATTAATGTACATCATTTTTAAGAAAATTTCTCATTGCAAATCTATAAACAATAGCAAAGATAATGTAACTGAAATTAAAAACGTAAAATTTCATTTTATCTCTTTGCAGACGCTTTTATTATGATTATATATTATAAATTTTCATAACAAAATTTTAATTATTGAAAATTTGAAAATTTTAAATATTAATATGAATATATGACACAGATTATCTTTAATTTCCTTTGAAAAAACTGTGTTCATCCTTTTTGTAATGTATATATTTTTAATATAAAAGTTAGAAATTGCGTTTGATTTGTAATTTTTAGTGAAAATTAATGTACTACAAATCTTTCTCATTGTGACATTATAAAGAAAAGTCTTAAGTTAAATTATATAAATGTTATTTACATTTCAGAAAATCATTCGTTGACTTTCAAGGAAACATATGATGGATATATGTTGAAAGGAACACGTAAAATACCGTCTAGTAATTTCATATATTCGTAGTAGCAAAGAGCAGAATTGAATCTATGCATTCGCATGAGTGAGTGACGAATGATTAACAAGTATTAGCATATATGCATTCATTCGTGTAATATTTCGCAAAACTTACTTGTTAATTTATACTGCTGTTAAGAATATTGTAAAAAAATTCTTCATATGGGGCCATTTTTAAGGCTGTGTGTCGAAGTAAATTCATGAACAATAGAAAAGAAAATGTTACTGAATATTAATTTTCCTATAATTAAAGAAACAAAACGTTAGTAAATTAAATATAAGGATGAGTTTATAGGCAGAATAACTTCTTGCAGAAAATTTTAATTATTGAATGATTATATGAAAATATATCAGGAATTAACTTTATTTTTCTTACTTTCGTCATAAACGATTTACGTTTAGAATAAAGTATATTCACCCTTTTCGTAATATTTTAAAATCTTATAAAATTCTGGCATTGCATTTGCATAAAACTTTTAAATTAATGAAAGTTTGTGAAAATCATTATGACATTATAAAGAAAACCCTTAAGAAAAATTATATAAATGTTTGTTACATTTCAGAAAACCATTCAGTGACTTCCACCGAAGCATATTACGAAATGTGTGTCGAAAGGAACACGCAAAACATCGTTTAGTAGTTTCATATATTTGTTGCAGATAAGCACGCAAAGAGCAGGATTGAAGTTATGTATTTGCATTAGTGCGTAACGAGTGATTAACAAGTGTTAGCATATAAGCATTCATTTGTGTAATATTTCGCGAAATGTACTTGTTAACTTATACTGCTATCAAGTATATTGTAAAAAAGATTCTTCATATGCAGCACTTTTAAGGCAATGTTTGAAAGTAAATTTATGAACAATAGGGAATACAAGAATAAATTTACAGCTCTTCCGACGAACTTTAAGCAGAAAATTTTAATTATTGAAAGATTATATGAAAATATATTAAGAATTAACTTTATTTCCCTTGCTTTCGTCTCGAAATATTTACGTTTAAAATAAAATATATTCCCCCTTTTCGTAAAATTTTAAAATCTTATAAAAGTCTAGCATAGCATTTGCACTAATTTTTTTATTAATTAATGAAAATTTGTGAAAATAATTGTGGTATTATGAAGAAAACAATTACGAGAAGTTATATAAATGTTTGTAACATTTCAGAAAGCCATTCAGTGACTTCCACCGAAACATATGATGAACAGGTGTAGAAAAGAACACGCAAAACAACGTCTAGTAGTTTCAGATATTCGTTGTAGATGAGCACGATTGACGAATTCATTTTCCTGAGTGAGTAATGAGTTCTTAACATGTGTTAACATATGAATACTCATTCGTGTAATATTTAAAGAAATTTACTTGTTGATTTTTACTGCTATTAAATATATTGTAAAATATTTCTTAATAAACAGCATTTTTAACAAATGTCTGAATTAAAATTATTAACAATAGTGAAGTTAATGTCACTGAAATTAAACGCATGAAATTTGTTTTCCTCTTTTTGCAGACCATAAGCTTTAATTAATATATATATATATTACACGATAAGTTTTATATAAAAGTTTTTTTTTTGTACGTTTCAGAGAATCATTCAGTGACTTCCACCAAAACATATGATGAATACATGTTGAATGGAACACGCAAAATACCGTTTAGTAACTTTATATATTCATTGTAGATAAGCACGCAAAGAGCAGGATTGAAGAAATGCATTTGCCTGAGTGAAAGCGAGTTATTAACACGTGTTAACATATAAGCATTCATTCGTATAATATTTCAAGAAATTTACTTGTTAATTTTCACTGCTATTAAATAAATTGTAAAAAAAATCTTCATAAACAGCAATTTTAACGAAAAGTCTTAATGAAAATTTATAAACAATAGTAAAGGGAATGTCACTGAAATTAAAAGCATGAATTTCGTTTTCTTCTCTTTGTTGATCATAAGCTTAAATTAGAATATA
Organism: Maratus speculifer; assembly: GCA_964019185.1. Taxonomy (NCBI): domain Eukaryota; kingdom Metazoa; phylum Arthropoda; class Arachnida; order Araneae; family Salticidae; genus Maratus; species Maratus speculifer. The sequence continues at coordinate 249,990,779 of OZ025292.1, forward strand.
TATATTATACGGTAAGCTTATATATATATATATATTTATTTCAGAAATTCATTGAATGACTTCCACAGAAACATATGATGAATATTTGTAGAAAGAAACACACAGATTACCGTTTAGTAGTTTCATATATTCGTTGTAGATGAGCACACAAAGAGTAGGATTGAAGAAATGCATTTACATGAGTGAGTAACGAATTATTAACAAGTGTTAACATATAAGCATTCATTCGAATATTTCAAGAAACTTACTTCTTAATGTACGCCTCTATTATATAAATTGAAAAAAAAATCTTCATAAACAGCGATTTTAACGAAATGTCTTGGTGAAAATTTATAAACATTAGTAAAGTTAATGTCATTGAAATTAAACGCAAGATTTTTGTTTCCCTCCCTTTGCAGAGCATAAGCTTTAATTAGAATATATATATTATGCGATAAGCTTTTATATAAATTATTTTTTACATTTCGGAAAATCATTCAGTGACTTCGATTGAAACATATAATGAATATGTGTAGTAAAAACACGCAGAATACTGCTTAGTAGTTTATACATTCAATGTAGATAAGTAAGCAAAAAGCAGAATTGAAGCAAGGCACTGTTCTGAGTGCGTAACGAGTGATTAACAAGAGCTAACATATATGCATTCATTTGTGTAATATTTCAAGAAACTTACTTATTAATTTACTCTGCTATTAAATATCATGTAACAGTTTCTTTGCATACAACATTTATAAGGAAGTGTTTCAGTGCAAATTTATAAACAATAGTAAAGTTAATAAAACTGAAATTAATCTCTTCTGTGATTTGTCCGTACGTCATACGGTTAACGTTTTTTGGCCAATCATAATTTACCCGTATACCATGAATGGGCATCCATATTCCACTCATGCTTTATTATTCTCACCAGTAAAATTTAATTGTAAATTTTGCATTATTTAATTTTTCAGACTTAAATAGGGAAAACTTTCTGTTTCGAAAAACCGGTGATAAAGTATTAAAAATTCTGTAAATGACGTGAAAAATAGGCATTATTTGATTTTTTAAAATATTGATTAGTTAAGTGGTTAAAAGCATGAATTTTTGTTTTTCTCTCTTTGCAGACCATATCCCTATGGGCCTATAATCCTCTAGTAGATAATCGGCCGACAAAAAATAAACCAAACCAATTTTTGCAGACTATAAGCTTTTGTTATGATATATATGTTAAACAATAAGCTTTTGATAGTCTGTTAACTATTCAGGATTTGCCTTATGTCATAAATTTGTGATAATCCCATCAAAACCTTATCGAGAGCATTCAAACTATATTCATTTAAAGTTTTATGCACTGTTTATTAAACTAGAATATTTATTTTGTAAGTAAGTTATTTAGTGGATGCATACAATAAGTTATTTAGTAGAACTTCAGAGTTCAATGTACACTACTCTGTACTAAATTCGCTGTAAACATAAATATGCTTTCAAAATATAAAAATGCAAAAGTTATAAATATAAAACTAATTGACTGGTTCAAGACTGGCTGAAAAATTGTATCGAAGACGCCAAAATATGTGGGGAGTGTTGCAAATTTTAATTACAGACTTACAGACAAATACTTTTTGATGCTACCTCGTATCACTTTTACAAAACAAAAGCTTTTACAAACACTTTAAAAACATTTGAAAGTAAAATATGCTACAAAATGTATTAAAAAATTTACAGTTCTGAATTATTAATAAATTGTCATAGTTTTTAAAATAGAAAGAAAATCTAGGTAAACCCCTTGATTGGAAAAAAATACAAAATTCCTTTTAATTAAATCCAACTTAGTATGAAAATGGTCACGTTTAAGCACCTGGGCTTGATCTGCTGATCTTCTGCTTCCACTAGCGAAACGCTTTCTGTCCAAGCCACGATGTATACACGAAAAACGTAGAAATTAAGGTTCTAATTTAGAATTTAAGTCACAAAAATGAACGGACGCCATTGATAAAATTGATTTAATTAAATTAATAGACTTTTTCAAAATTTTATGATATTCTGTGAGATACGGGGTAATTATATGTAAGTACAAAAAATTTGAATTCTCTGACTTTTACAGTATTTATGCACGGACTATGTGTCACACAGACAGACAGAGGACAGAGACGAAATCGGGTTTCATCAAATGAACGAAATCCTAAAAAGAAAGAATGATGTCTATTCTTGGCAGGTAGATATCGCGCTCGCACTTAAAAAATAAACTAAACTTTATAAAAGAGTAGCTAATTCTATAGGAACTTCAGTATTGTTTTGCATATATTTTTAAAGTAGATGGTGGTTATAATCTTTGAACCTATGTAAAGACCGTTCTGGTACAAAACGAAGGCATATCGATGAAACTTGGGAAATACATTAAAAATAGCTGCTTTATTTGTAAGGCATTAAATTTGCAACAAAAGTAAGTTAGCCAAGGCATTAACGTCAGTGCGTTGCCTAAATGAGTTGGTGCACCACCTTTCATGACAAATTACTGCTTTTCTGGTAGATCAGCTTCACGAGTAACGCTCAATCTTTCTTCTCCACCATCTAGCAGTGAAAACCTTGATCTACGAATCGATAATCAAACCAAATTTTATTGTAAATTTCTTTCCTCCATGGTTCATTTAATGTATTTCCCAAGTTTCATCTATATTTCGTCACCTGAGAATAATAAGATTATATCCGTGTTTTTGAAAAAAAGACTTTTCGATATAGAAACGTTCTATTTATATCTATGAAAGTATTTTTGCATCAAAATGATGTTATATATAATTTAACTTCACATTACAAACATATTATGGCATGATTTTAATCCAGAAATGCCTTCATATGTACAAATAAAAAAATTTTTATATCGATAAGACATTTTTTTTCAAACAAGCAGATAGAACCTTATTATTCTCAGGTGACGATTTGTCTTGCAAAATGGACTGTAAGCAGGTCCAAACAAGATAAATTTTGTTACATTTACCCAGTACAGTAAATGTTTATTCTTTCCTAATTCCATTTGCCTTTAAAAATCGCTACACGCATTTTTGCATTTTATTGTTATTTTAGATTATGGAATAGTTTTAATCTTTGTATGAGAGTTATTTATGATATTTAAAGTTAAATGTAGAATTATTTATATTAAAGGGACGGTAGACGTTACTTTTTTTAAAATTTACATCATACCCAGGTCAAAATTCATGCTGGTATTTGTTTGCTAGGCAAGCATTACTTGCTATATCCCAGCAAGTAAAATAGCTCAAACTAGCATTACATATTTGCTGGTTCTAGCAGAATTACCAGCATGTCATGGTGTGTTTTGGCCCACTTTTCTGCTTGGCTAGCATACATAATCCAGCATGTGTTGCTTGAATATGTTGCTGGCCTAGCAGCAATAAAGACCATCACTTGCTAGTATATTCTGCTAGTCTAGCACTATTTTTCTACTATCATTTGCTTTAAATTTTTGCTTTTCTAGCATCAGTTGCTAGTTAAAAAAAAACGCAGGTGCTGCCATCTATTGACAACACTGGAAGCGTCTACGGGTATTGGTGGAAGAAACTGCATCGGACTTTTTCACTCCTGGGGGTTGAACTCGCCACCTGTGGTTTATGAGAAGCGCGCGCTACTTACCTTGCCAGCGGGGACCTGTCAATAGACGCCTGTAACTGCTAGTGATTGTTGACGAAGCTAATTCTACTACGCGCTATTATTTTTACAAGGTTAAGAGTGAATTTATCAATGCAACTATTTCCTCAAATTTTTAATAAATAAAATTAATTTATTGTTATTGTTTTTCAAATAATTAAGGGATAATTAGAATATGATTACATTAATATAAATTAAGAAATAAATAATTATGAAATGGATTTTTGATAGAATAAATTTCAGGTAAATACTGTTTAAGATGGGGAATTTTAAAACTATAATGTATATTGGAAAGAGGGGAGGAATCAATTATACATATTTTTAAATCGATTGTTATAAACATATTTCTTAAATGAAAAATTGCTTCTTGAATATTGAATTTTAAATGACTAAATTTTGTTTTTTACCAATTTTGAAAAACACATTTATTATTTTTATAATAACTTAAGTTAATTAACACTAGCAAAATTGAAAGTTAATAATTTTCGGGTGGACGAAGGAAGATTTTTTTTGAATTTACGCTGTATTAACCCGAAGAGAAGATCTAAAGCCTCTTGATTTTGAAATTTTAAAAACATATTTTTCCCTTATTTTAATAAACACATAAAATTTTATTTTTGAAGTAATTTAAAAGAACTAAATATTATGAGAAAGTGACGGTGATTTTCTTCCATTTCCTGAAGGGGGGGGGGGAGCCTATAAAAATTAATTGCTATTAATTTTTGTTAAATTTGTGTGTTAAAGCATTATCTCAACGAGTTCAAAAGGCAGTGTGTTATTCACATGGTGGTGCATAGCTATTCTTCTCCTTGCCCAGCTTTTTAAATTCAATAAACAAAATTTTATTTTCATCCTGTTCTTAAAGAAATAATAAATTTATAATTTTCGTGTAAGTTAAAATAATTCAACGCTCAGAAAAAGGTGAGTTAAAAGATCAGTTAAAAGGTCAGTTAATTTTCCGTTAGGAGAGGAGATGAGTTACTATTATAAATCCGCTATAAAATAAATTCTTTGTTCTGTTTTTTTTTTTTTTTTTTTTTTTTTTTTTTTTTTTTTTTTTTTTTATAAGTTAAAAATTAATCTCAAATCGGTGGTTTAAGGTAATCATGAATTTAAGTGGTGATAACAATCCTTCTCCAGTATTTTTAATTTTTATGAACGAATTTTTTTTCTCTAATTTTCAAAGACATAATTGCATATTTTTTCTTTTCGAGCTAAGCTAAAATTTATAAATACTAAGGAAAAGAAGGAATAATTTTTGTCTTTTAAAGAATGTGTGGGATATTCTACTAGAAACTTCTCACAGAAGGTAAATTCCTCACAAAATTCCTTATCACCCATAGTTACCACACCCACTTAACACCCCCGTAGAAAGAAAGTTCTATTTTATTGAATGAGAACACCACCGAACAACGTGAAAAACTTGGCGCTACCGGGAGTTCTGTTATTTGGGGGTTTTACTGCACAGCCTTTTTTTCATAAAAATTCATATTTTTTGCAAACATAGAAAATTCTCTTATTTTGTTCAAAAATATGTGCACATATTTTGCAAACATCGAATATGCACTTATATTATGCAAAGATTGTGACCAGTTTCTGAAACATAAATTGTCCTCTGATATGAAAGCATAAAAAATTCAGATAGTTTTCACAAAAAAATATGCTTTTGCAATATTAAAAAATATTTATTCTTTATGAATTTATTGTATACAATCTCCCATTTTTTGCAAAATTGTTCAAAATATTGCTTATAAGGTTAGATTCTGTTATTCTAGCAGAAATTCATGACCAACAAATAATTTTTTGCTGCTATTTTTGTTTAGTGAATTAGAATATTTTATTGGCATAGGGTGTGTCATGCTGTTTTCCTAGCATATCATTTTAGCAAGCATCAAAAAGCATGTAATGCTAAAGCATATAATATTCCTACCTCTCCATGCTTTGGAAGAAGGTTAAATAGAAAACAAGCATAAAAAGCTTATACATAGCGTGTCATGCTATTTCTCCCTAAACTGGCTGCATAACATATTATGCTGGCAAGCATAAAAATCATATTATAGCATGTTAAGGTACCTAACTGTGCATGCTTGGAAATAGCTTAAATAGCAAACAAGCAAAAGATACTTGTACATAGCTTGTCATGCTATTTCTCCCAAAATTTGCTACATAGCATACTATGCTGGAAAGCATAAAATAGTATATTATAGCACATTAAGGTACCTGCCTCTGCTTGCTTTCAAAATAGCATAAATAGCACATAAGCAAAATATGCATGCACATAGCTTGTCAAGCTATTTCCCCCTAAACTTGCTACATAGCATATTATGCTGGAAAGCATAAAATAGCATATTATAGCATGTTAAGGTACCTACCTCTGCATGCTTTGGAAAAAGCTTGATCAGCAAATAAGCATAAGATGCTTGTACATAGCTTGTCATGCTATTGCTGTGTAAGCTAGCTATATAGCATGTGATGCTGGCTAACAATTTAAAGCATATAATAGCAGGGATATCTAGCAGACAAAGCAAAATATAGCAATAACTAACATATTTTTGTTGCTGGTACTAGCATGAATTTTGACCTGGGTATCAATATGAAATTTTGTACACATATACATTTTACCAAAAGCATATGGAACCCCTTAAAAAAATTCTAATCTTATTAAAATTTTTAAATAAAAAATGCAAATTGTCAAACGAAATTTTAAAATGCTCCCCATGTTTTAATTTTTGAGATATTTTCTTGTGTTTTGCATTTTTATCACTAAAAACTCTGTTATAAACAAATTTGTGTAAGATTTTTTTGAAATCTCTTAAATAGTAAATATTTTACAATTTGCTTTCTTAATTTCATATCGATTTTCATCAAAACTTTGCCTTTTTATAAATAAAAAATCAAATTTGACTATCTTAATAAAGACGAATTTTAAAAAGTTTGCACAATTTCTTTCTATCAGGATTACAATATCAGGATACTTCCTTGTCGATTTCATAAGTATTGATAAAAATTACGTCGCAAGGAGCATTTCAAAAATCTAAAAGCGCTGAAAAATTAGTTTTGAAATAAGCAGATTTAAAAAAATATAAATACAGTTACCTTTATTATTTACTTCTTAAAACATTAATAAATGATATTTTAATGAGAAAAAACTGTTTTAGTACAAATATACCACATAAATAGATCATTTTGTGACGATTTTGCTCAAATAAAGGTCCACTGTCACCTTAATGTGTGAATCTATGAATTAATATATTTATGAATATAATTATCATTAACTGTAAGTAGCCAAAGTAAATATTAAATAATCTATCTACAAAATAAACCTTCTTGTATCGCTGAAACTTTCTTTATACTAAAACATTCTTTATACTGTAGCTCGGATAGCATCCGTCCTGATATATCATGTCATCTCATTCAGATGTTGTATGAAACCTTGTTTAATATTTTGATTTCGGATGTATTAATTTAATATTTCAATAAATTTTGATTTCACAAATTACATCTACTTAATATTAAATTTTCAAGAATCACCTATTTAAATGCAACAAAAAATTCTTCTTTTTTTAAACAAATTCGCATCGTTATTTACAAAATATATACAAATTCAACGAACACCCTAACTATTTTGATAAAATATATGTAATGTATCAGCAAAATAATAGATTACTCTAAAGAATATTCAATATTTATTTTTCTGTCGATCTTCCCATTACAAAAAATACGCTAAATTTAGATTTTAGGATAAATTATTCATGAACTGGAACGTCGGGGATGTCGAGAATAACATTAAATTATGAAAGTCCAAATACACTCCTTTTTTTCGTACGCAAATCATTAAATTCAAAATCTTACAGAAAGCAGAGGGCTTTACATTGCCGTTTTGTAAACACACATATTTGTTCAATAAGTTGCACTAAAATTTAGCTCTTTTATTTACATTAAAGAAAAAAAAATACATTTATGGAAATTTTGATTGAATTTATACTTGTACTTTATAAACATTTTGTATTATAGAATGAAAGGAGTACTTTGTGTAACAAGTCAGACAAATAGAGCACTTGTTCTTATGAAAGGTACAATTAAAGAAATTGCAAATAAAGAAATTCTGATGAAGTTGCGAAACAAAGAGTTCGTGCATCTGCCAAAAGTTTTCAGACCAGAAACCTCTTTAGCACCAGTATTTTCTCATAGAAATTATCTCCTTCAAAGATGGCGTAATTTTAACTTGGATTTCTCTCTCTCGCTGCATATATATATATATATAAGGGTGATATATATATATACAGGGTGAGTCATAAATATCGAAACAATAGGCTATCTCCCCAAATATTGCCCCTAGACCCATACTTCCAATTGCAAAAATTCATAAAAAAGGTGAAATTTCTGATAAGTTAAGTTGCAATTCAGCGGGGGGTCTGTTTGAAAAAATACGAAAATTAAATTTTTATACGGCCCCCGTAGGGCAAAATTCCCAATTAGGAAATTATTCCTTATCCATTCCTAAATTGAACAAAACAAATTTCATCTCCGTATCTAAAAATCCCACAGAGATATTAAATCCCAGAATCCTCAAAAATTCATGACTTACACCACTTTTCCCTGCCTCTAAACTGTGATTTCTTGTTTCAATTTCAACGCTTGTTAGGGAGCATTCAGAAATTGCAATTTAATAAAAATCAGTTTAAGATAGCGCTTTTTCTTTGGACATAAAATAGCAGCGTATAATTTTTTACGTTAAATTGGTATACCAGACGTCTGCCCGGGTCAAAATATCTAGGTCAGGTTCCAAACCGATCCATAGGGGAAAAAGTTCGGCGTGGCCTGAAAAAAAATGACAACATCATAACCCGGACCGGTCTGGAAAATAATTTAAATAAAAGCCCGGTTCAGTCGCAAATTTCTACATAGTTTTTTAATTCGGGGTGGGAAAAAAAATGTTTCATATGGAGGAGTTCTGACCAAAAAATTCTTTTATAGTTTTTCGTTTTTTATATTTATACTTTTTATTATTAAAGAAGCGCCAAAAGCTGTAATATATTTCTTTTATCAATGAATCTCTATTTATATGTAAATGTTTCACTTATATTTTATACCGTTAATCCATATCACATGCGTTGGAGACTCTGAAAAATTTTATGCACTAAAACTTTTTAAGACGGAATCACATAGGAAAGAAAAAAAACGTTATAGAGAGATGCTCTCCTTAGAAGATGTAATTGGAGCTTATTTTCTTTTCAGGTACTATTGCATTTATTTTACATGGATCAACATATTTTCAGTTTAAAACAGAATTCCGTCATAGGCATTTTTTTTTTCACTGGTATTATTGTATTTAATTTTTTTAGCCTTTGAATAATCTATTTTAAAAAATGAATTTTAAAGTTTTTTTTTTCTTTTTTGTAAAATAAAGCTTTTAAAATCTATATGTTTTTCGTAAAAAAATTCGATTGAGCCGAATTTTATTTATTTTATGCACGTATTAAGTCAGTCAGAGGCAGTGATTTTAATACGGGCTTTGTCGAGACCGGATTTGAAAATTTCATCCAGAGTTCACCTAAGTTAAAGGAAATAGTCTTCTCCTTTATGAAAAGTACGCTAGGCCTGGCCTGGCAGGTCTTCAGAAAAAAGTAACATCTCGGTTCTGGCCCTACCTGGGTCCAGAATACAAATTTTTTAACATCCTCTGGAGGACGATAAAAAGCGTGAATTTGTCAGAGGAAAATTTAAAAAGAAAAGAAAAATTTAGTTTAAAATAATGATGTCCAGAGCATTTGGAACGCCTATTTACGCGTAGTACTAGTGGCCAGTGAGATGAACATCTCGAGTCCAAAGGTTTAAATCGGAAAAATATTTAAGAAGTTTGAATGTTTTAAATAAGTAATATAGTTCAGTTATATTTTTTTAAGAAGATAAAAAAAAATTGCTTAGAAATTTTAGCCCATTTTGCACTTATATACTTGACTAGATTGCGATGTGTAGTACCTAATGTATTGTTATTTTTGAACTTGTGAAATTTCGTATTAATATTATTATTATTTTTAGCTAAATACTTAAAATTTTATTATGTGTATGTAATGTAATACACGTATTGAAATACGCATTTTTTTTCACTATTGTCTAATTTAAAAATGAACATATAATACTATTTCCAAACACTATCTATTATTATTATTAAAACTTATATGCATATAAAATCCGCAAAACTGTGTTCATCCGGCAGATAGGGCCTTGCACAGCGGAATGATTAAATGAATGTCGATTTCGTTATAAAATATAATTATTGTTAATGATATCAGTAAATAATCGATAATAGGTTAAGACACAACCCTTTCGGTTCTGCTGCACTATTAATAGTACATGTCTTTTAATAGAGTGTTATTTGATTTAACATATATTTTTGTTACTGTTTACTTGTAGTAATGTTAGTATCTGTTTATGCATATACGGTATGGCTTTATTAAAGTTCAGACATTTGTCAAAAATAATAATAACAAATAATTGTTTAATTATCTTTGCATCATTTTCCGATTCTTAATTTTTAAACATGTATTTCACTGTTTAAATAAAAAAAAATATGCATTGGTTATTTTTCTGAAGGAATAACGTATGATAAATCACAAGGAATATTATAAAGTTATAATATCTGTTAAATTTTATTGCAATTTGATACTTTCCAAACGTCTCCAAGAACTCATGCTTAGTTTATTTTCATATGAAAATAAACACTCTCGTTAAATACACTCGTTATATTTCAGACAATGACATATTTGTTAAGCTTCAGTAAATTAATTTTTATGCTAATATAAACATTATTAATGTAAAAGTAATTTTTCTTTCAATATTGAAAGATAGTTTGACCCAAAAAGGTTAAAGTAAAGAATATTAGCGTGTTTTAAGATCTTGAAGAGTCTGGACTCTGTAAATTGAGCGAGTATTTGAGAAAGAACCACGTTGTCTGTAAAACTTATCGTAATAATAACGCATTACTTTTAATAACACTTTATCAAATTAGTACACGTTGCTAAGATTTACAATTTACTTCCCGTATAATAGAAAGCAGATAGTATTTACAGGGACACACAAAAGATTTCTGCTACTATATTACATCCAAAGTATTGTGCATTATTACCCTAAGATCTGAATAATTTAAAAATTTCGTTATAGTACAAACGAGCCTTATTTGCTACGTTTGAGAGCAATTTCCGATTTGTTTATTTTCCAAAGAATATTAATTTGGCTTATTTTATTGAATTCTATTTAAATTTTATGTTGAAGAACTTTGTTTTATACGCTATCACATTTTGATTTATTAGATATTTTTCATCGCAAAAATATCTGACAATAGATGTAACTCGTACTAGGAAACTAAGATTATTTTAAAAAGTAATGAATATTCCATTCTTTTATAAAGCTCCAAAATACACAAAATAATGCTGATAAAATGCATTTGATAATAAATTATTCATAAACTCGAGTTTCAGGGGAAACGAAGAAAAACATTAATTTTATGAATTTCTTAGTATTACTATTTTTGTCCCTATAAATTTTCAGTCATCCCATACACAAATTTTCAAATTATGCATTCTAATAAATTTTATTGAAAAAGGTATTTGTGCTGTTTATTTCATAAGAATAAATATTTATTTGCTGTTTTGTATGTAAGCACATTTGTACTATAAATTGCATTACATTCGTTTATTTTCTTTAAGGAATAAACATAGAGATTTACTGTATTTTTCATAGTATTTATATTTATTATAAAAGATTATTGCTATATATGTGTGTGAGGAGCTTTCGAGCATAATAATTCGATTGATGCAGAAAGTACAGCATCTGTATTGTAAAGGAAAAATGTTTCTGAGAACAAACAAATAACGCCTCGAAGTCCTTTTGACGTTAAAAACAGCAAATGATTAAATGTTAATTTTGTTGATTTTTACTTTTTTTTATATCTAAATAACGGGCTTTTTACTTTTTACATATCTAATTGAGATTAAAATTAATTTTCAAATGTAATTTATAAATATTTTTTGTAATTTTATAAATATATCGTAGTTTTTCTCATTTTTTATTTTATTTTATTTATTAATTTTTAACAGGCAGATGAATAGAATAAATAAATCAGTTTCCGCTTAAATTAATATAAATAAAATATTTCAGCATTTGGTTCCGACTTATTCTCAATAACGATATTAGAACTTTAACAATTTGTAAATTATTAACAAAATATAAATAAAAAGCAAATTTAAGACTTGTTATTGAATCAAGCTTAAACCACAGAAAATAGGAGATGGTGACCTATGGTGACGTCGTTTCTAACTGACTTTCATAAAGGAATTTGTATTGAATTGATATCATCCATTAGATCTGGAACAAATGATTCTAATTTGTTGCTCTTTTTTTCCCTTGGAATAGGCTTATTCACGAAGTTTCCCAAAAATATGTATAACTTCAATAAAGAAGTGAATTAAATATAAATAAATTAGAATTTATGGAAATTCCCTTATTAGCAAACTATTGTTAGAGAATCACTAAAATTCAACTTACTCTATAGCTGATAACTTTTTGAATTTTTACAGTAATTGTTTTGATTTTTTATATAAATTACTCCACGAATTTAACTCACGGAATACAACTTTTTGTTATATTTCGTGCATGTGTAGATAAACAAAATGGCACATGAAACTAATTATAATTAATCTGATGGTTAATGTAATTTTATTTTTAATTTCTTTCTATTTTTTTCTACTACATTTTGCTCTTTATTTGGCATTAAATGTGGTTCAAAACTGGACATGAAATAAGCAAAAAATATGACATAATTTTTGTTCTAAAAATGAAATAGATATGTCTCTATGAATGTACGTGGTATTCAGACACGTAATGCACATAATGTACACTGTAAAAAATCTGTAAAGTTACTATAAGTTTTCTGGGAAACTGGAATTTCTAGAACTTTTTATGTAACGGCAACAAATAAAATTCATGTAACAAATGCAGATTTGCACTGAAAATAAAAAACAACGTGTAAGATTACTGCCGGACGTTCCCTCTCAGCCCGCACAACTTTGAAGAAAGTCAGTAGTAGTTATAGCTGCCACCACCGATATTATTAGGTGATATCGGTCACCCACTGTGAGGATTGTGTAAATGAACACCAACGCTGTCAATTAACTAAATTAACAGTTTATTTATACTCTATGTACACAATATAATACACTATATACAGTTAAAACTCGGATATAGGTGATCCGGTTCAACATTAAATTAAATACAGTAAACGGTTGGCTGTGTACTGTTCAAATTACACCTTCTCCCTCACACTCAATGCACGTTAGATTCACTCTACCGGAGATCAATTTCGTATTTCCCGACATATGGGTTCTCTCTACACAAGGACCTCTGTCCACCACTCCTCTCCAGGTACGCACACTGAACTTTGAACTGACTATCTTCGTCAAAAAAAACTGCTCTTCTCCATTCCTGCACTTCCCCCAATGGAAAACCCCCTATTCGTGGAAATCCTTTATTTCCCTTCTTCAATAGATGTCTCAGAAGGTCAAACACTCCCTTCTGTCATCTTCTTCTTTCATCTCGCTGCACCTGTGCATGTTCATATGTTCACCCCCCGCTTTAGACAAAGAAAAAATGTCACCTTGAAATTTCAGTACACAGCCCATACAATACATAAGATATTAAGATAGCAAATAACATAAATTCCAGTTTTACAGCAGATGTTTTCTCAAAACCTGACAGTTACTAAGAATATTTTAGGAAACTGCGATTCCAAGAATTTTTCAAGTAACTGCAACCCACCCAGGTTACAGATAAAATTTCAGTAAGGTAAGTTTAATTTAGTAGACTCGCTTGTAAAGTTACAGATTTCTGTAACTTTAGAAAAATTAGTTTTGTAGATTTGCATTTTCCTTGTACTGTACACAGATAAAATGTTGGTAACCGTACGGATTTTGCAGATTTTTTTTCAATGTAGAATATCTATATTTATTTATGCTGTACCGATGGAACATTTTGTGAATTTTATTTTACTAGGTAATAATTCTAATTATTCGTCCATTTCTTTGATTGTTTGTTGGCCCACTTATTCCCCTGCACTGGGATGTAAAAAAAGAAAAAAACATGTAAAGACGCGTTTATGCAGAGGTATCTCAGTAAAATAAAATATTGTCCCGTTGCGCACTGAGGAGCAGCCGAATTAGAGAACATAAAAATAGTTAATTTTGAGTATAAAGGCGTTTTTAACAGTAACACCAAGTACACTGTAAAAATAAATCTGCTAAGTTATTAAAAGTTTTCTAGGAAACTGGGACTCCTAGAATTTTGTTTTAACGGAAACAGCAAAAATTCATGTAACAGATACAGATTAGCACTGAAAATCTGTAAGGGTATTAAGAATTTTTGACGTGACAACGTCTTGTAAATTGGTTTGCCGGGAGACACTTCAAGAAACTGCGTTACGTTACGTTACGCTCCGCTCACGATACGCGCTCACTTTTCTCTTAACTTTTTCCGGTCACTTGTGGGACCATTTTCTGAACGTGAATGTGAATTCGCTGCAAGGAAGGGGCGGTGCTTAATAGGAATTTTAGATAGTATCAAACTAAGACGAAATACGTTATGTATTAGTTATTAGTATAAAGTACAAAGAAAATAAGTGTAGTTTATTTCGTAATTCGGTGGTATATTATGGAAAACTAATGATATGTGATTAGTGAAAGCCATTTTACTTTAGTTATATTCTGCTCATTGAAAAATTCTTTAATATGCTGTTTACAAAATTCAACATTTGACATCAATAAACATGAAGTAAAATGTGTTTAACAAACACAGTGTATTGCAAGTTATTGTATGTATATTTGTATATAAATACGTATGTATGTGTAAAGGTAAAAATAAAATTTTGTTAATATGAAATTCAGTGCGAGATTCTTTGTATAAATTAATGTTTTAAATATAATTCTTTGTATAAATAAATGTTTTAAATTGTTACTATTATTTCATCCTTCTTCCTACTATACGAATGAATATTCACATTAAAATTATTTTACAACTCAAAGTCGTTGTCACGTAAAACTTTCGCCCGTATACCGACTTTACAGGCAACCAATTTTTTTTAAGGAAACTGAGATTTGAAGAATTTTTCATGTAACTGCAACCCAGCTTACAAATAAAATTTTAGTAAGATAACTGCAATTTTAGTAGACTCCTTTGTAAAGTTACAGATTTCCGTAACTTTAAAAAAATTACTTTTGTAGATTAACATTTTTTCTTGTACAGTGTACAGATAAAATATTAGTAACCATACTTTACATCTAAAAAAAATTACGTTTTTTATTTTATTTTATTTTATTTTATTTATTTATTTATTTATTTTTACAATGTGGTCTGGACTGAAGCAGTGCTTTCCAGCATCAGTGGTTCGCGAATCGTTTTTTATTTAAATTTTTATAGTGATTGTGATGCAGATGTTTTTAGAGTGTACACGTAATGCACATAATGTACAATATCCATATATATTTATGGTATACCGATAAATCAGTTTGGAAATTTTATTTTACAAAGTAATAATTCCAAATATTTGTCCTTTTTTTTAATTGTTTGCTGGCCCACTTATTCCCCTGTACTGGGATAACAAAAAAAAAAAAAAAAAAAAAAAAAAAAAATACAAAGACGCGCTTATGAAGGGTAGCACAGTAAAATAAAATACTGTCCAGCTACTCATTCGGGAAAAGCCGAATTAGACAATATAAAAATGGTAAACTTTGAGTATAATGACGTTTTTAAAAGTGACACCAAGTACGAATTAATTAACATCAATCACAATACTAACATTTGGTTAGGTGAATTTTATATATACACTGTAAAAAAATCTGTAATGTTACTATTTTTTTTTCTAGGAAATTGGGATTCAAAGAGCTTTTCATGCTACGGTAACAGCAAAAATTCATGTAACAGAATCGGTTAGATTAATATTTTCTGTTCCCGTTACCTGAAATGTTGTAGGAATCCCAGTTTTCCAGAAAAGGATATACTTCCAGATTATTTTTTACAGTGTATATATATATATTTAACTTATATTAGTGATAAGATAGTTTGTTTTCTTTATTTTGCTACAAGGAAAGAAATAAATCAAGAGAAGCAAAGAAAATGGACAAATTATTTACGATAATTATTTATTTTATTAACATATTTTTTTTACAATATCATGCAATAACTTTTTTAATTTCATTCATTATATTTAGTTTTTATAATGAAATTTCATTAATTATTTCCTTTCTTATTACGCATTGAAAAAATATTTCAATTTATACACAATTCGTTGACACTATTATTATTATTATTATTATTATTATTATTATTATTATTATTATTATTATTATTATTATTATTATTATTATTATTATCCTATATATCCATTTCATTCTTTTTAGCTCACAGGCTATCAAAGCCTGAGAGCGTATGTGCCCGCCCGTTCTGTATGTATCTACGTACGCGCGCACGTTCGTAGGTAACGCGAAAACTCATGATAAAAATATCCGATTTACATGAAATTTTGGATTTAGGCTTATTATGATAAGACGCTTCCCTGATTAGTTTTGAGAGTTCATTCGATAAGTATAAGAAGGGGAACGGGGGCTATTGCTCCTCCCCTTAATTTATATAAATGGGTTTTCCCTGTAGAATTAGTAGATTTTCTTCAAATCTTAGATGTAGGATCATTCTAATGAGGTGCCTTCATGATTAGTATTGGGTGTTCATTGAATAAGTTTGAAGAGGGGGAATGAGGGGGGAAATGTCCCCGTCATAATTTAGGTTTTTCGTGCAAAATTTATCTATTTGCTTCAAATTTTGTATAAAGGTTTATTCTGAAATGGCGCTTCCCTGAATTGTTTCTTTGTTTTCCGAATTCACTGGATAAGTATAAAGAAAGGATAAGGGGAACTACCCCTCATAGTTTATGTAAATGTTTTTTCATTCTGAATTAACCGATTTGGTTCAATTTTTGTATATAGGTTCATATTAGTAAGAAACTTCGCTCATTTGTTGTGGTATTCTTAAGTTAATTATAAAGGAGGGTACGGGCTATTACACTCAAGTTAGCTAAATAGAGATTTATACAGAGTTATCCGATTTTAAAAATATCAGAATAAGGGAAGTATCTCACCATCCCGCAGATATGCTAAAAGCGTTTCGGTATGACGCTTATTGGGAAAACTTCTGAGATTGTTCACACATCACTAGAGGTAAAAATCCACATATTTCAAAAGTTAAACACAAATTGTCCAATTCACATACAAATCTTGCATTAATTAGTCCACATTTCTAAAAAAACACCAAAATCGAATACAATGTAAAATTAATAAACTTTTCTAGGAAAATAGGATTCCTAGACCTTTTTCTATAACAGCAACATCGAAAATTCACATTCATATTCATTCAAAATTCAGATTTATACTGAAAATAAAAAAAATTCTTAGGTTACTAAGAGCTTTTTAGGAAACTTGGATGCCAAGAATTTTTCATGTAACGGCAACCCAGGTTACAGATAAAAATTTTGTAAGATAACTGAAATTTTAGTAAATTCGTTTCTAAAGTTACAGATTTCTGTAGCTTTTACAAATATTAGATTTGTAGATTCACATCTTTTCTTAAAAATGTGCAAATGTGCAATGTAAAATGTTAGTAAGCGTACAGATTTTGGCAGATTTACATAATACGCTTACAGATTTTTTTTATGCTTTTTTATGGTTTTTTTTTTTTTTAATTTTTTTTTTTTTTTTAATTTTGCGGCTTCTTAAAACTACACCATCTACAGATACAATTCTTGTGGGTGAAGAGAATTCTTCGGAATCACTGAAGTTTGTTGGGGAAATTTGTTAGCTGACAGGGTTCGGATTCATCATAATAGCTTTTAGACTTCATCTTCCGTCCTTTGTTTACGATCATTTTGCTCAACGAAGATAGCTCTTTACGTCAGTGAAAAACTATCTAAAGAGCTGAGGTTTATCAGTTTTCGCATTCGTATTAACTCCGTGGTATTTATCAATAGTCATCGAAGCATAGTAAATAAGGCACGTTTGAACTGAAGATGAGTCTACACTGTAAAAAAAAAGTACAATTACTAAGATTTTTCTAATAGATTTGTATTCCAAGAAATTCATGTGACGGTAGCATAAAAACACATGTAACATTCCTCGGTTACAGGGAATTTTGCGGTTATCGTTACATAAAAAGTTCTTGGAATGCAAATCTAATAGAAAAATCTTATAACTGCACGTATTTTTTTTTTACAGTGTAAGTCAATCATGCCTGTATGTTTCCTGTCATCGCATCAGGTATTTGGATTGGACATAAAGTTTCTCGATCTTCGACCTTTCTGCCATTTTTGTAATAACTCAGGTTATTTTTTTCTGATTGATACCAACGAATGCAGGGAGAACAATACTTCGATTTGTCTCGATTTGACACCTCAAAAATAGAACGCAAAGAGGGTTAATTATTATTTTGCATTATTTTTGCTTCGCGCTTGGCGTGTAGGTTTTTAAACGTGCTGATTTATGGAATTTGCCTTTGGAAAGGTTGTAGATGTGTTCTCCGGTGCATTTGTAATTTTAACAGTTTTTCTCCTCTTTTCCGAGTTTGCTACTCATAATCGTGGGTTTGAGCCACATAGGAGTCTTCTTGTGATGTCACATAAATTTTTCCTCCACGTGCAATAAATATTTTTGAGCGGCCTTATTAATGTTTCTTTGACTTCCATTATTCTGTATAGTTCAAGTGGTGCCTTCGATAATTTTATTGCCTTTTTATGTCTGCTTGACGGAGAAAGTAAACATAGTTTTTTATATATATTTACATTTTTGTTTAATTAAAATTTGTTATATTATTGGAAAACAAGATTTACCTGTATACTCCTTGTTACATATTTTTTCAGCGATACGATATGTATTTATTTCTGTTCTCTTAAATACATTTCTGTTTACAAACAAAAAAAGGATATGTAATTTAACAAACAACGACTGTTGGGAAAATGATATTTATAAAGACTAAAATTTTAAAGACTTATAAATAAATTCTATATTTAAATGAATAATAATAGCAAACGTTATTTTTATGATGATCATAAAGAATCATAGATTACGTACGCCATGCATTAAACATTAATATTCCCAGACCAATGATAAAAAAACCAGTAGATTATCGATATTTTGAAATGTGCATTTTTATTGGAAGTAGTTAATCAGATAGACTTCTGAACCCTCTCATAGAACGTACGACGTGGATTAAATATTAATATTCCTGGACCATCATAAAAAAATTTAAATAAAATTTCAGTTTTGCAATTTTTGGAACTACAAATTCTTAAACTTCTAAGCATCGCACATTTAAAATTTTTACACCGTTTCGTAGAGAAAAAATGCACTTTAAAATTAATTTTTTTGAAATTATTACAATTTGTTTTCAAATTATTAATTTTTTAAAGCTTTTATTACTTTTTTGTCATTGTGGCAACATACGTATTCCATTTTTGGACATTAAACATAGACCAATCAGAAAACAAAATAGTTGCGGAATTCAACCGATAAAAAATTCCGATATACTTTAAATTTCTCTATTTTATATCGAGGACAACATTTAATTTCCAAATAGTTAAAAAACTGCCAAACATTAAACTGTTGTTAATAATTATTACCGAAAACTATTCAAATACTATCTTAAAATTATTCATTATTCATTGTTGCAATTTTTCTTTGAATTATGCAGTAGACTGATATGTTTTAATGATAGAAGACAACTATTTTGCGGGGTAATTCCTGTGCTGCATCCTGCATATTAATATTCCCAGCACATTTCCCAGTACAGCACTTTTATAAATATGAAATCAAACATATTGCATGTAAACTTGAAGTTCCAGAAGAATCCGACAACAGGTGTGTAAACGCTGAACAAGAAGTGGCTGATTTCACCACAAAAGTTTAATAATATTTCTGACATTTTCAAATCTAAGAAATTCTGTCATAAAACAGTTCAACAAATACTACTAAAATTTAGTGGTAGCAATAGACCATATAATGCGCAGCACTTTCATGAATACGACAAGTATATTTTTACCTATTCTTTTATTTTAATTTATGCATTAAATTTATGCAATTTAATTTTTTCTCTTATTTTAAATATTATACAGGATATATGAGTATGTACGTTTGATCTAAGAATGTTAAATACATTTATACATGTAAATAAGTAAAACATGTATGTAAATATGGATATATTAAAACAATACAAAAATGCAGTCATTTATATAATCAAAAATTTAAAGTATACACATTAATAAATTTTATTTATTCTGGAGCTTAGATACAAATTTATATAAAGTGCGATTATATTGACAATAACAGTAATTCTACGTGAGACTTTTATGTTATTTATACTACAATTTATCTATCATTTTTTTTATTCCGTCCTTAACTGGCTAATATTAAACAATACTCTGAGTTATAGCTAAAAATATAGTTTTCGGATATAGAAAAAAGTAAACTTTATTTATTAGAAAAATAAATCAAAAAATGCTCTTCTGATAAAGAAAAGAAGTTCCAATTTTAATATGATGCCACGAAACAAAAAAAATCTAATCGATATTGTTACTTTTAATTAATTAATATCACGCATCACTTTTTTGTGAAGAAAAACATGTGTGCTAGAAATCAACCATGTTTCCAATATCTAGCGAACAATATTTTTTGATTGTAATAAAACTTTTCGAAATATCAATATCTGTCATCGAAGGGAGGGAAGTAAGCATAATTATTAAAAACACTATATCGGTGCATAATTTTCATTTTGAATAAACTCGGATTAATGTAATTTCTCATTTAAGAGAATTAATTAATTTTGAGTAAAAGAAAATTTTAGAAACAATACATAAATAAAAAAGTTTATAATTAATGGATTAAAAAAAGTTCTCATATGGCTTTTTTTAAAAACATTATTTAGGAAGGTATTGTTATTTGAGCTTATTTTCGCTTTATAAATTGCCTAAATAAGACATTTAGGCAATATACATTACAATATATTGTATATTACTCTTGTAAAAGTAGAGATTGACACTATAAATTATGATTAATTTGATATTGTGTTACTTTTTTTAAATTAAAAAATACCATTTTCGAGAAACAAATACAGATAACATTATATGGAAAAACACTATAATTTAAAATATTAATTTCAATAATTCATCAGTGCTTTTTAAAAAAAAAAATCTGATTTTCTTTATTTTTCAATTTTACGAATGCATCCTACTAGCAGGCAAGCTATAATATTTCTTTGTGTTTTTTATGACACAAATGTTTTATGTACCAAAGTTTTTACAAATGCAATTTATTTTAATATATATAAAAGAAATATTTTAGTAAAACATTATAGATATCGATTAAGAAACAATTTTTTCATCATTTAGAAAAAAAAAAAAAAATCTAGGATTGAAATTCAATGAAGGTAAGTGGGAATTATTAATGATAAAATAACAAGATTATTTCCGTAATCAAAATAATAATAATAATAATAATAATAATAATAATAATAATAATAATAATAATAATAATAATAATAATAATAATAATAATAATAATAATAATAATAATAATTTTTCAATTTAGATATCCAATTTCTGCAACATACTTATGAATTATTATTATTATTATGACAAGTATCGATTAAATGGTTTTAGATATTGCTAATAAAACCAATTTATCTTTTAATCAGCATATAAGTTTGAAATAGATGTTCTTGCATTGCAAAAAACCTTGCATAAGTTCGTTTAATTCTCTGACAGGGATTGGGTTGAAAATGTAATTTTCCTATTTCTAGTTTTTAAGCTTTCAGCTTCTTGTACTTGAAAGCACGAACCTAAAATGCAAAGAACCAGATAAAAAACAGATCATCAATATTGAATTTGAATGAGATTTTTGCCAAATTATTCAACTGTAGCATAGGTTATTTCATTGTTTGCTACTTATATATGATCCCCCAGTTTCGAGCTGTTTCACAAAGTGTGACTAACAAGGAAGGTCTCCATTGGAGGCATACTCAGAATTTTTTGAAAAAAAAATACGAATTAAACTACTCATGTAGGTAATAAAGGATCAATGAAAATTAGCGGCGGAATTACATTATTACATATGTAAAAAAATAAAATAGTTTGGAATAATTGGCGTGAAAAGCTGAAAGCGACGCGGGATTTGGCGTACAGTGTATTTCCTCGCCAAAAGCAGACGATTTTAACGAATCTGAAAATTGATTTCAATTGACTTCACTGTTAAAAATCTGCAGCATTTACTGCAACGTCACTCCACTACTTTTAAAGAATATCTTTCTTCTGACCAATGAGAATGCTCCATAGCACCGTGAATTGGCCGTGTCATACACTGTTAAAAATCTGCTGCATTTTGTTGCAACGCACTCCTCCGCTTGTATATAATATCTCTATTCCAACCAATGAGAAAGCTCCATTTCACGGCCAAGTAACCGTTTTCTATGCAAGCAAAGGAATGCGTTGCAACAAAATGCAGCAGATTTTTAACAGTGTATTTTTCAATTTGGAACAATTTTAATCAATTTAAATTGTGTTTTAAATGATAAAATATATTAATTTCATTTTGTTTAAGTACGTATAAACGTATGTGACAAAATTACACTTAAAGTAAAGTAAAAATGCAAAACTAAAATTACTTAAACTAAACTTATTTAAATAAATTGAACATAGAAAGTTTTTTCTTTAAAAAGTATTCGAAGCGTAAAAGCGTATTTTTCAAAATTTCGTTTTTTCGCCAACCGGAGATAAATCGCCAAATAAACGAAATTTTTATTATTTTTTTACGGACGTTATAAGGAGATTCCGCCGAAATGTTTTTTATAAACATGTATAACTATATGAGAAGAACATTCTGTAATTTTTTTCAGATTTTTCTGAGTATGCCCGTATGGAGACCTTCCTTGTAAGCTTGCTAGGCATTGACACTATTACTGTGAATATACAATTCTAAGCGTATGATTGGTGAATGGTTCCAAAAATAAATGTTAATTATCTATAAATCATATTCACAAAAACACATAAATATGTACTTCATTTGTTTTTAATATTTCGTAAAAAACAATCATCCGAGAATTTCGTACTGCTAAATAAAAGCATACTTTCAAATGGGGACAAAATCGAAAATGCTTCTGTATACAAAAGCATTGTAAACACCACACAATTTAGAGCACCTTGTAAAACATTTTAAAAATACTTTCTAAATATAAACTTTAAAACTGCACAATCTAAAAGAAATAATATTTAGAAATATGTTTTGAAAACACGTTTTATCTTCTTATAATTTTTAGCAGCATTTTTTTTGCAAAATCTCTTCAAGTTCACAATCCAAGAGAACAGAATCAAAACGGCAATCGATTAGAAAAAATGGGAGACAAGGCAAAAAATCTTCTTGTGTCTTGGGAAAAATAAGAATATATATACTTTTTTATATGCTTTTATTATATTTTGATTAGGCCAAAATTCAATATTATATATTGTTAACACTGCAAATTTTCAACACACAAAAGTAAAAACATTTTAGAACACTTTTTGTCTCCAAATTTACTGTAAATTAATGTGTTGTGAAATAGAAAACTTCATATACAAAACATTTTTTATGCTGTGATTGTGTTTTTAATCTGTTGCAAAAAATTTTCTCCCAAGAAGTGGGATCCAAAAATGTTATTTATTGCGTTGAAATATTGCTTTAAATAATAAAAATAAATATCTTTTCTTACAATAGACTTATGGTTCACAGAACTTTACCACCTAATCACTTAACATTGAGAACACAATAAAAATGACACAATAAAAACAAACATTGAAAACACAATAAATAATTGTAAAACACTTTCAAAATACTTTCTACGTGATGCATTTACACCTTCATAATTTTTAAAAGAAAGTATGAAACAGTTGGGCTTGTCGAAAATGATACGGGAGATTAATGAGTGAATTGCCTAATTTTGTCAATAAATATGAATAACTGTATTTTTGAAAAAGAAATTGTAATTGTTAACAACACATTATGCGATTTTTTCCCTGACATAACACATTCGCAAGACAATTGAAAATGGCATCCGTCCTGCCGGGTTAACAAACATCTACTTTTTTTCATAGTGTACAGCAAAAAATAGTTACTCATATATTTAGAATTCAAAAAGCTCTTTGCAGCATTAATTTTATGGAATTATGTTAATGCATTTGCAATTATAATAATAAAAAAAACTTGCTGGAATTAAACATGGTTGGTTTGTTGTTGCAGGAAATTTTATTTTCATAAAAAATGAAAAAAAAAGGTTAAAAAAATTCATTGTAATATTTAAAAAATGTTTAAATTCAACATGGTTGGTTGGTTATTGTAAAAATTTTATTTTCCTGAAATATGAAAAAAATGGATAAAATATTTCAATTTTAATATTAAAAACTTAAAATACCGCAAGGAACTTCAGTATTTAAAATTTTAAATATTTATACAAAATGGAAAATTTCGTCTAATACAACGACATTATAGCTTTTAATAAATCACCGCAAATTTGTCTACGGAGAAAAATATAGTATTTGCTATAAGGTATTCATATTTTTTATTATCTGTTAAAGTAAAATTTCTGATTCAAATAAATGTTCGTAAAATATCAACATAAATTATTGATCATAGGAGGAAGAAATAATGATAAACGTTATCATAAGGAAAATAACATAGGTATTTAAGCTTAATTTTATATCGACTTTTATTAAAGTGCATTTTAAATAATGATTTTTTTTTTAATTTTCCTTGGAAGTAGATTTTTCTGCTAAATGATAACTTTTAGAAGTAATATAAAGAAAGATTTATAATACAAAAATATTATTTCCCCTACTATATTGCGTTACCGTTATTGTTTTCACCAGAAAAGTATTGTTTTATATACGTTGTATAAATTAATCTTATTTTTTCCGACAATATTTTATTTTGTAAATATATGCATATATTTGATCTGTAATTTTGTAAATATGTGCATATGTATGTTCTGTAATTTTAAATTCATATGAATATGATATTTGCATTCATTTCGAAATGAATATTAAAAATAAGATTTTAATGCAAGCACAGTATTTAAAAAATCTAGTATTATATATTTTGAGCTGTATTTTTTTTTCATTCTTCATTATATTACAAGACTTTTTTCATTGTTTTAATTTTAATACATTTTAATTTGTTCTTCATAAAAAATGTAATCATCGATAATATTATACTAATCAATATATATATATATATATACATTGATTGAATAATATTTCTTGGCTCCCATTAGGAATAT
This sequence comes from Maratus speculifer, assembly GCA_964019185.1. Taxonomy (NCBI): domain Eukaryota; kingdom Metazoa; phylum Arthropoda; class Arachnida; order Araneae; family Salticidae; genus Maratus; species Maratus speculifer. Next base: position 250,015,805 of record OZ025292.1, read on the forward strand.
CTAGAAAATTCTTTCAGAATTTGAAAACCAATATTTTTGACTAATTTAGTATCGACCACTAAACGAGTGTTCTCTAACATAAGGCCCAGCCCAATGATCTTCAAGAACACGAAAAGGACAGAAAACAAAATTTCGCCAAAATTGTTCGTCACTTTAAAAAAAACTGGTTTTATCCACCATGACCTAAGAATTACCAATTAATCGAAAATTCTCGGATATGAGACCTAGTTCTATAATTTTGCCGTACCGAAAAACGTTTGAATACAAAATTTAGCTCAAATCGATTTACCCGTTTTTAGGATATAATTAGCTTGACCTTGACTTATTATGACCCACTAATCGAAATTTCTCGAACATGTGACCTAGCCCAAAAATTTTCTCTTGCCCGAAAAAGATATAATACAAGTTTTAGTCAAAATCATAAAAGCCATTTTCTTGTTAAAGTTAGCGTGACCCATACAGATCCACAAATGACTCACTAATAATTTTTTTCTAATATGCGAATAAGGCCACCGGCCTTCTTGTGCCAAAATACGTTTCGATTAAAATTTTAGTTAAAATTTATTGAGTCGTTGGTTAAATATAATTAGAATGATCCTGACACATTACGAGCCAAACAAAATGACCCATTAATCGAATTTTCAAACGTGCGTCCGAGCCCAGTGGTTTTCTCTTGCCCGAAAACAGTACAATACAAAGTATAGTCAAAATGGTGAGAGCTGTTTTCTTGATAAAATTATGACCCTTCATAACCCCTATAATCAAAATCTCTCAAACATGTAACCTTGTCTAGTAATTTTTTCTTGCCGCAAAACATTATTTGGATGCAAAATTTTGCTAAAATCGATTGAGCCGATTTTTAGATATAATTCGCTCGACCCTGATCCATTAGAAACCAAAATGACCCATTACTCGAATTTTCTCGAACATCTGACCTAGCCCAATGACTTTTTCATGACCGATAGACAAAATTTAGTCAAAATCGAGCAAGTCATTTTCTAGATACAATTACCGTGACCCACAATGACCAAAAATGATCCTCTAAACGAATTTTCTCTAACACGTGACTTAATCCAATGGTGTTCTTGTAATCCAAAACTGTGGAATACAAAATTTGGAAATTTTAGTTTGTGGTAATCGTTAGAGACGTTTTAAAATAAAAATGGTTTGACCCATAATGACCCAATAAAGAAACACTTATCTGAATTTTTCAAACATGTGACCCAGCCCAGTAGTTTTATCGTGCCAAAAAATGCTGCATTCAAAATTTCGTTAACATCTATCCTACCTTTTTTAAAATATAAATAGCTTGATCCAGATTCTTTATGACCCAAAATGACCTAGTAACGGAATTTCTCGAACATGAGACCTAGCCCAATAGTTTTCTCGTGCCAAAAAATGTTGTATACAAAATTTCGTTAAAATCGATCCACCTGTGCTTAAGATATAGCTTGACCATGACCCATTATGACCCATCATAACCCACAAATGATTCATATAATCGAAATCTCTCGATCGTGTGACTTAGCCCAATACCTTTCTCGTGTCAAAAAACTGTTACAGTCAAAATTTCGATGAAATTGATTTTGCCGTTCTTTTAATATAAATAGCTTGACCCTTAATGACCCAATATGACCCATTAAAACTTTTTCTCGAACATGTAACTTAGCCCAATGTTTTGCTCGTGCCCGAAGACCATAGAATGCAAATTTTAGTCAAAATTGCGTGAGAAAATCTGTAGATAAAAATAGCATGACCCAGAATGACTCCAAAAATGACCCACTAACCGAATTTTCTCGAACATGTCACCTAAACCAATGGTCTTCTTGTAATCCAAAACGATAAAATATAAAACTTGGTCAAAATCGTTAAAGCCGTTTTTTAGATAAAAATGGCATAATGACCCAAAAATGAACCACTAATCGAAATTTTTTGAACCTGTGACCCAGCCCAATAGTTTTCTCATGCCAAAAAACGATTGGATTCAAAATTTCCTTAAAATCGATCCAGCCGTTCTCTAGATATAAATAGCCTGATCCAGACCCATTATGACCCAAAGCGGCCCAATAATCGAATTTTCTCGAGCATGTTACCTAGCCCAATGGTCTTCTCGTGCCCGAAAATTTTAGAACCCAAAATTTTACGAAAATCGTTAGAGCCGTGTTTCAGATAAAATTTACACACACACACAATTTCTGCTCGCATTATAGTATAAGATATTATACTTTGTGAAATAGTAAGTTATATTATACTTTGTTTCATAAAGGAGTAAATGAAAAATGAAATCCTATTGAACTTCATTTGTTTACTAAAAAAATGTGTTGTGTACGGATTTTGTTTTCCTGTGATTCAGAGTTACAAAAAGTACTTGAAGTTTTACATTATTACATTTAACCCTTTATGCACCGACGGTACTTTAAAGTACCATTGAAAAAAATTATTGTAAAATTCATTTACTCAATCTATTAAGAAACGTTTAGTTTTTTTTCACACAAAATACATAGATTGATCAAATTTAGAAAGAGTAGAGAAACAGTCAAAACTAAATATTTACAAAAAGCGGGGATTTTCATAATCATTTTCATAAATATTGCTTTAAAAAAATATCGATGAAACATTTTTAACTGCAAAATCGTTTCCGTTTACCGATAGCCTCCTAATACATTTATATGCGCTCTTTTCTAGCAATTGCGATATTTCCACATGAGTATCTTTTGTTAATAAATTTGATTATTTTTGTAAATACATTACAAAAAAAAAGTTATTACTACCGATATATTTTATAAGTTTTGATGCTACAATGTCTAAATTTTGTATTATATTTATATAGAAACTTCAATATATCTTCAGATATTAAGGAAGATAATAAATGAAGTAGAGGAATTTCTTCATAAATAATTCTGTAGATAAAGGGTTAAAAGAGAATTACATATGATTCATTTTCAAACATTTTGAAGTTAGAAGATGAGTAATATTTTAAGTTTTAATATATCATATAGAAGTTTCGTTAAACTCACGTAAAAAAAAGTTTTTTTTTTTCATTGTATCTGTTATTCTAAAAAAAATTACAGCATAAAAATTTATGTTTCAAGTTAAATATATTCATTTATTTAAAAATAATTCTTGTTTAAATAATATCAGTAAATTGTGATAAAAGAGACTTTAATCTATCTCTAAATCAAAAGTTATCCTTATACCAGCATTTAAGTTTAAATTCATAAACAGCATTTTTTGTTTTTCTACACAAATGATTAAGCAACATATTTTTACTTAATAATTAAAGATGTAAAAAATGAAGACTTCATATCGACTTTTAAGGTAAATTTCGTAAGATATACTACCTATTGCAGTCGCACCAGTTTATATATCTATCTATCTATATATATATATATATATATATATCACTTTTTTATGGACACGATAACTTCTATAATTCTTCACCAATCTCCACCAAACTGGTACATAAAATCAAAGGGGATAAAATCTTGGCTAAGTTCGTTAATGGGCAAAATTGGACCAAGGGTTTCGGAATAGGGGGTGTTTATGTGAAAACTGAAAAAAACGCCATAACTTCTTAATTAAAGTAGATATCGAATCGGTTTAGTGTTTATATTACTTCTTAAAAATGGGCCAAAAGTATATGCATAACAGATTTTTGATAAATTTAGAAGTGGGCTCAAGGGGTGAAAAAAAACAGGGATTTCCAGAGAAAAAAATCATAGCTTCGTCATTTTTGAAGATATCAAGTCCAACTAAATTTTTTGGAAACGTTCTTAAAGTTATCTAAAACTTTTGTATTTACAAGTTTTTGATAGGACTAACTTTTACCGATGAAAAAAAAATAAAAACGAAAAGAAAAAGGGCGTTGAAAAAAGAGAAAAATCCATAACTCCGTCAATTTTTAAGATATCAAATCTGATTAAATTTATTTTACATCTTCTCAAAAATATCTATAACTTTTATATTGACAAGTTTTTCATAGGACCAATTCGTATAGCAAAAAGAAATTAAACAAAAATAAGAGTTGGAGAAAAAACCTCAAATCCAAATTGCTTATATTCTGACTCATTTTTAAGTTCATTTTTGATTTTAAACGCATCCAAATGGTAGAGCCTCTTATTTAGAAACTGTATAAAGTGACGCATTGGTCAATTTTCTGATAAAGACAGAATATCTTTCAAAAAAGGCTACCAAAAAGGGTATTTTGAACAGAATTTCCGAAAGTCATCGAGACTGCAAATTGAAGGAAGTATTCAAATAAGAAATTGCGTTTTTTTAACTCGTTTTTAAATCCATTTTTGTTCTCAAACGCATCCAATTTACAGATTTTCTTATTTAGGAACTATATAATGTGATGCATTGGTCAGTTTTTTGATAAAGACGGAATATATTTCAAAAAGGCTACCAAAAAGGGTATTTTGAACAGAATTTTCAGAAGTCATCGTGACTGAAAATTTAAGGAAGTGTTCAAATAAGAAATTGCGTTTTTTCTGACTCGTTTTTAAATCCATTTTTGCTCTCAAATGCATCCAATTTACAGATCCTCTTATTTAGGAACTATATAATGTGATGCATTGATCGGTTTTTGGATAAAGACAGAATATATTTTGAAAAAGGCTACCAAAAAGGGTATTTTGAACAGAATTTCCCGAAGTCTTCGTGATTTGAAAATTTAAGGAAGTTTTCACATAGCAAATTGCGTTTTTTATGACTCGTTTTAAAATCCATCTTCGCTCTCAAACGCATCCAATTTACAGATGCTCTTAGTTAGGAACTATTTACTGTGACGCATTGGCCAGTTTTTTGATAAAGATAGAATATATTTTTAAAAATGCTGTCAAAGTGAGTCTTTCGCACAAAATTTTCCGAAGCAATCATGATTAAAGAATTAAGGATGTATTCAAACAACAAATCGGTTATTTTATGACTCATTTTTAAATTCAATTTTTTTCTCAAATGCATTCAACTGACAGTTTTTTGTTATTTAGGCGCTGTATAATGTACTGTTTTGGTCGATTTTTTAATAAATTCAGAATCTATTTCAAAATATGTTGTCAAAATGGGCATTTGAGCTGAATTTTTCTTAAGATGATTCTGATAAAACCAGTTTTTGCAGAAAAATGAAATTCAAAATTTTTCATAAACGACCAAATGAAGTTATTAAATTGGGTTTATCTCTAATCATTTTTTTTGTTGAAATGAGCACTCTTCGAAATCTACCTCCGCCTATTGGCCCAACCGACGGGGATTTTTTTTTCAAACTTTTCATTATTCTAAATTTTTTCATAATATAAAAATTTAAGTATCAAGTGAAATACATTCATTATTTAAAATTAATTCTTCTGTAAAAATTGTCAGATTTAAAAAAACTTAAATAATCTTAAATAAGTCGATATGAAGGCTTCATTTCTTATATATTTAATTATTAAATATAACTATATTACCTAATAATCTGTGTAGAGAACCAAAAAGGCTGTTTATGAATTTAAACTGAAATGCTTAAATAAAGATAACTTTTCATTTAGAGATTGAAATAATATTTTCCCTACGTTATCTAAAACAAAATTCGCAAATATGATGCATCAATAGAGTAATTTATATTTTTCAATGAAACCTTATCCTAATTTGTAAGTTATTTACATCATTTTCTTTTTAAGCGATACATTTCGCTATATTTAAAGTGCAGCACAAAAATAATGCACTTTTAAATAGTAAAGAAAAGAGTTGTTTTTTTTCACTCGAGCGGGTAGTTATAATTTTGGTACACTTTTTTAAATACATACTGTGATTTTGTTAATATGTTATTTAAATAAGAAAGACTACAAAAAAAGAAGAAGGGAAATGACAGAGATATAATTGGTTACACTGATAAACAAATTTTTTGTTTGCAGAGTGATATTTAATTTTAGAAAATAAATACATTTATAGCACTTTTTTCTTAATTAAATAATTATGTGCTACTGAATTTATAATTGTTCTATGTAAATTTTGCCTAAAAAAGGTTACACTATATACATTGCAATAGCTACATTTAACGATAGGGAAAAATATTGAAACATCTTATATATATATAGCTTTTTTTTTCCTTTCCTTTTTAATGACGTCCGATTTTCTGCAAGTGAGATATAGGCCCTAGGGTGAGTGATCTCCATTGGATTTTTTCTAAGGGAACTTAACCCGTATTTATGCAAGCATACCTAAGATTCTATGAAAACTACCGAAAACGCCGAAAGATTAATCCGATGGGCGCGATTGGGTTCGAATCCAGCATCTCCCGTCTACCAGCTTCACGAACAAAACTTCTCAGCCACTGTTGGTGCAACTTATATATAGCAAGAATATAAATTTAGACAAGATTTATGCAAAATGTTTTCATATTTTAGTAAGAGGCCCTATAAATAAGGTGCTTATGTTTTACAAATTTTATGTATGTAATACAAATTGATAAGAACTAATCAAGTTTATTTTTAAACATGTCTACATGTCGTAGTTATACGAAACTACTTATTAATTTTAATTTCTTTTAAATGATTGGTCATTTATTTTTTAATTAGTTTAATTAAGAAATACCATTTACCATTTTTTAGAATATATATATACATACTATATTGAAATATTTCAAAACTCGTTAACTCATGAGACATACTTTTATTTAATTTCTAGAATATAAGTCTAAGAAAGAAAAAAAAATCATTCAAGTCAGCGTTACGGAAATTACAGAATTAGGTTAATATTTCGTGCTTGAGTGGAGAAAAGAATCTCTTCACGGTCTGGAATAAATTGACTAAACTTATATTTTTGATACAACTTAGAGAAAATATGTTACTCAGAAATTAAGATTTGGAATCAATAAGTACATTATAAGTCAGTCTGATACCCAGGATGTAATTAATATGATCATAATTAAGGCGAAATAAGAATTAAAATTTATTTGCGAATAATGAATATTCATCGGTGGAGGTGTAATCTGCCAGATTTTGAACAAAATACGCGTACGTAATTCGCTAAGATACTTGATGGGACGTTATTATCTGAAAATATTTCTGTTTTTTTTATTATTATTATTTATTTATTATACGGGATTCAAAATATTATCTACCGCAGACCTTTGATTTTCTTAACCCTTTGGTTGTAGACGAATAGTTCAATTACAAAAACTATTCAAAAGAGATAAATATCCTGTAGTGGCATTGTTTAAAATAAAAAAAGTGATTTTTATAAAATTTACTAAATACAATTTTTTATGTGGTGCGCCATATTTAATAAAAGTTCACACATATCATAACAAATATAACACAAAAAGTTTTACTCCTGTACTACAAAAAATTACAGAAATATTAAATTTCAAAATTTAAGATTTTTTAAAATAATTTTATCTTTTATTGAGGGATAAGTTAAAAAATAAATTAAAGTAATTCGAAATCGAAATCTGAATGCAATGTCATTTTTACGGCGAAACCGCATTTAGCCGGTACGCAAAATCGGGGTATCACCAAAGAGGATTATTTCCTTTAACATTTTAGCTGATTTTTAGAGGTCGTATACAAAGAGAAGATTTAAATATTGAAATTAAACAAAAAATAACTATTAATTTTAAACAAAAAATAACTATTAACCAAAAACTATTTATACACTATACAATTTAATAATTTAAATACCAAATTCTACCCGCCATATTGCTTAAAGTGTAGTTTCAATCTTAACAATGTGCTATTGAATTCGTGACAATACTGATTCCTGATACGTTGAAGCATAGCAGGTTTAACTGTGCGACAAGTAAGTAATAGGTGGTGCTTCAAATCAATCGGAGAAATAGAATCAATTATATAGACCTGTGCTTTTATAAAACCCCAGATGTAGAAAACCATGGGAGTTAAGTCCGGTAAACGCGGTTGCCATTATTCTGAACCATTGTATCCAATGATCTGTAGGACGAATTTGGTGGTTAGATACACATAGATATACAATGCTTTATACGCAGTGGCCCCATCATGTTGAAACTACACCCGGAATGCATGTCGGAGAGACAGCTCTTTAAACCAGTCACGCACTGTGATTTGTATCAGGTTCTGGTAACAATCATCCGTTGCACTAACATAGAAGATCGGTCGAACAGACTGGTTACCTGATATACCGCACGGAACGTTTGTTGATCAGCGCATCTGATGTAGTACTGTGCGGCGGAAGTGAGAGATTTCCAGAAAATAATAATCCACACTGTGCACGTTCACAATGCCAACCGTGTAAGCGTTGCTCATTTGCCCACAGAATGTCTCAAAATATGACGATTTTTCCTCTAAGATGTTGAGCATGAAATTGCAATAATCAAATCTTTATGTGTGGTCAACCAGCATAAATTCTTGCACCATTGGCTGATGGTATAGAATAAGTACCATGTTTATGTAACAAATGTCGGACATGCTGAAGCGTGTATCTAAATACTTCGCTTATTTCTGTCGTGTTCAGTTGTAGATTTAGGCGAAAGCCAGGACTTTCCCCGTTGTCACTCGGACATTACACCTTGCCAGTTTACTTGTTCGGGGCCGTGATGGAACACAGCCAGTCTGTCTAAGATGTTGCAATGCCTCAGTCATAGGTCTATGCGTTGGATGTCAATCTTTAGGGAGACATTCTGAATAAAACCTTGCAAGAGCTCCGATTTTTTTTTTACATCCATTATACAGAATTATCCTTTCGTCATATTACGTGTATGTGTAGTCTGTCATTGCAATGTCAGCTCTGACTTAGCATTCTCACTGCTAGACTGCTCATGTTTTATCCAAAAAATATGGTGCTGTGATACTATTGTAATTTGCATAATCCTGACTTTCTTGCTCACCAATCATCGGCCGATGGTTTGCATTTTGCTGCTATTTATCTAGCTCTTAGTTAGTATGATTTTCCGCCTGCCAATACTACTTATTTTGACTTTTGAATGTTGTTTAAATACATCTCTAGCAGATTCCAGCATTTAGTAAATTTTTTTTATAGTAGAACCTTTTATGATATGATAATAAATATGCATAGATTTTTATGTTTAATTTCAATATTTAATTCTTTAATTTGTACACGACCCCCTAAAAAACCTGGCTAAAGTTTTTGAAAATATACCATCTTAGGGAATATCGCAATTGGGCGATACCGGCTTCAAGTGGTTTCGCAGCTAAAAAGACAAATCACACTGATTTCTAATTACCTAACCTTTTTTAACCAACCAATCACTAAGTAAAAGAAAAAATCATATGCAAAAATCCCAAACTTTGAAATTTAATCATTCTGTCAATTTTAGCAGGACAGAGTTCAACTTTTTGTGTTATATCTATTATAATATGAAAAAAATGTCTTAAATATAACCATTGGGACTGGGGAAATTTATAATGAGTTAGATTTCGTAAGTATTGAAAATTGATTTTTTTTCCTTTGAACAATGCCACAACATGAATGATTACCTCATTTGAAAGGTTTTTGTAAGTGAAAATATATGTCTACGAGCAACGGATGAGAAATTAAAACGCTTCAACAACTCAAAATTATCTGACGCAATTTCAGACACATTTTTAAAGGTAGAAACATGAAACTTGATGGGGGGGGGGATTTTTGAAAAGACGTATAAGCCGCTGCGTGATATCATTTTACTCTCAGTTCATTAGAATTTGATTTATAAATAATTATCATCTCAGTATGATCCTTTTTTCGTTCACAGATCTCCCGCTTCGGAAAAATCGGTTCAAATGCCATTTTTGATTAATTCTTTTGAAATATTTTCTGCATTTATTAAAGATTCAAAAATCACAGCACCTTGTGTACTTTCTAAATAAGACAATTTGGCACTTTGATGCATATGAGAACAAAACTGAATTTGAAAATAAATCGGAAAATAAGCAGTTTGAATCGAAATACACCCTTAAAGGTCGGCGATACATAAAATATTACATCCTGTAATAGTTAAAAAATCTAGAAGTAGTTTTAACAATTTTAGAAGCAGTTAAATTATTTTAAAGGGTGTTATTTAATGTCCCTCACGGGCGAGCATATGTATGATTTGATTATTTTTTAAACTATTATATTGAGTCAAAAATAATCTTACCAGAATGATGTCTACTCTCCTTTATTTTTATTTTTATTTTTTTTGTTATTATGTATTCAACCACTTTTGTGGCTGTATTACATTTTGAAATTAACATGTTTAATTATTTTTCCCTCCCTCTCTATCCAACAGAAAATATTTTCCGTATAAGTAGGTTATGAATGAATAAATATATTTTTTAGATCAACACTGTTAAACATCAGATGGTAAGACTAACCTAGAGATATTTAATAAAAAAATAATGTTAAGGGGACAGTAGACCTTTATTTGTGCAAAATCGTTGCAAAAAAGTATCTGTGGCATGATAATATTAAAACAGTTTTTTCTTATTAAAATATCATTTATGAAGATTGCAAGAAGTAAACAATAAAGCTAAGTGTATTTATATACTTCAAATCTGTTTGTCTCAAAACTAATTTTTCAGCGTTTTTAGATTTTTGAAAGGTTCCTTGCGACGTAATGTTTCATCAATAATTATGAAATTGATAACGAAGTATCCTGATATTTTTTAGAAAGAAATTATGTAAGCTTTTTAAAATTCTTCTTCATTAAGGTATTCAAATTTGATTTTTTACTTATTAAAAGGCAAAAGTGTTGATGAAAATCCATATGGAATTTATATAAATACCTGTAAAATATTAAATATTCAATAGATTAAAAAAAAATCTTACACAAATTTGTTTACAATAGAGTTTTAAGTGATAAAAATGAAAAAGCTAGAAAATATCTAAAAAAGACACGAGAAACATTTTAAAATTTTGTTTATTTATTGTTTTTTTAATAAATTTTTTATTGATGGTGTTCTATATGCTGTTGGTGAAATGTATATATGCAAAAAATTTCATATTAATATAAAGAAAAAAATAATAATATCCACCGTTTTCTTAATATCAATTAGATTTTATCAATAATTTTATTATTTAGAGCTCTATGAATTTTTATAGTGCATGGCTTAAAGAAATTTTGTCAAAAAGGTCAAAATTACATTCCATTGTTAGTGTATTTGGGAGTTTAATTAAAAAAATATGTCTGTATTGAAAAATAAAATGCTCGTAGCACTATTGACAACTATTTTTGCAATGCTTAATTTTTGGAATATTAATATAGAAATGTTAAAAGTTTAATATAAAAGATCATTACGATCAAATATATTATAAAAAAGATTTTTAATAAGAAAAATAGATGTCTAGCATTGATAAATGCTTATATGCGTATATATAGATTATTGTCACAGAAACATTTTATGTAAAATATGTTAAATATTTATGTATTACGTATTTTATATACATATAATTATGTTGCAATAAATTTTAGGAATATACAATTTTCACTGCAAAGCAATGTGAATCAATAAATTTATTTAAAATAGAAAATAGTTATAACGATATACAAGAGTCAACAACAACAACATTGAAACTGCAGAAAATCGAAAACAAAAATGTCTCTCTTAATGGAAAAGTAAGATCGTAACCTAATTAAAAATCTCGATTAAAAAGCTTAAAAATGTTTATATGACTAACAAATAAAACATATTTAACCTGAACGTAGAAGTTAATTAGCGCTCAGCCTATTTTTCCTTCAGAAAGTATTAAATTCTTAAGTTTTTAATTTTTTTCTTAAGTCTAATGTGTTTTTCTCCTTCTCCGTTAACATTTATGTTTTTTTTTTATAACTGTAATAGATTGAAACGAATAAAAAAAAAAGAATTAACGAAAGCTTTAAAAAATATTTACATAGCTCATAGATTTATTTTTAATGTAATTTATACTTTTGTTATTATTATTATGTAGACTATCACGTTTTATATAAAGGGTGGGGGAGTGCATATTTTAATGAATTTCGAGCATTCTTTTCGACATGAATATTGAAGATACTTGAACCTGTTTTTTTTTTAATTCCAGTAATTTATTTCTTAGAAGCGTTTAAGGTAAAACCTGTAAAATAAAACCATACATTTTTCATTACTAAATAGCCAGAGGAATTAAGAGAACCAGCCATTTATTATATTTTTTGTTTATTTATATGTTTATTTATTGTTATGTTAAAAAATTAACACAGTAAGATATTTTCTCATAGAAATTGTATTAAACTCTGAAACTTTCAATGGAAATGCATACGTTTATCAGCGGATTTTTCATTAAAAAACTGTTTCCTGATGATATCAAATGGTTAAATAGTTTGAGCATTATAAAAATTCCATTTCTGGGATTTCTCATTTTGAAATTCATGCTTAATTGATTCAAAACCAATTGTAATGATGTTAGTTTCGATCTTAAGAAAAATTCAAAATTATTTGGAGGAATGATTTATAATTTTTTTTAGTTGCATTTTATAAGCTTTTGCTTATATTTCTGTTCAAACAAAACATAATTTACAATTTATATTTGATATATTTTGGAAATTATATATATATATATATATATATATATATATATATATATATATATATATATATATATATATATATATATATATATATATATATATATATATATATATATATATATATATATATATATATATATGTACATACTATGCATTTTTAAAATAAAGATTCTCATAAATTTTGAATTGCAAACGGTCAATAGTTTTAACTGAAATCCATTTCATATGTGTGGATATCTAATTTGCTAAATTAATCTATATTTGCTAATCAAGTTTCCAGAGTCGATTATAATTTTTTAAATATATTTTGTTTTAAAAAATAGATTTAAAATAATAACTTAGATCACTCTCTAGAAACTGCTAAACCAGGATATTTTTCTTATTTCCTTTATTTCCATTTTCATAGTCCACAAAAAAGGACTTCTAATTTTAAGCTGCGTCCCCAAGAATATTTAATTAATCCTTCAAGAATAATGTCCGTGATTATAAAGAAGATACTATTTTCTAATAGATTTCTTTCTAAATTCTGCTGCCATTATCTCATTTATCATTTTACAAATAGAATAGCTCCCCGCAAAAGAAAAAAAAATGTTAAGTACATTGTTTTTTTTGTGCGTGTGTGTGTGTGTGCGTGTTTTATTTTTTACAAATCATAGGTCAAATCAATTATACCTGGAATAATAACAACAATAAACAATTATTTTCTTTTCAGTGCAATTAAAATGTTTCGTACATTCAAAAATGTTTCCATGCATTCAAAAATAAGAATTTAAAAAATATATAAAGAAAAATAATACAAATATTTAAAACAAAATATTTCGTTTTTGGGTACTTACCTGCATAACTCAAAAATATAATGTCAAAATCGTACAAGTTAAATGATTCCAAAATACATTTTAGAATTTTAAATTTAGCATAAAATCTAAGATTTTAACTTTATTTGCATTCAACACATTGCTTACAAAGGTAAGGGCAAAAAAATAATTCAGTCTATCTTGCATGACTATTTTATTATTATTTTTAGTATTATTAATGAAACGTTAATAACTTTAATTTAGGTGAAATAAATATTAGTATATCACAAAGAGATCTTTCATTATTTGTATGTTATGTATTTATATTATTAGTTGTATATCATTTGAATTTCATAGATTATGAGGTATATTATATAAACATAAATATTGATTTGATTTTTTTTGTCAAAATTAAAATTGCTGGATTTCTGAATTTTATATTTGAAAAGAAATTAGTTTAAAAGAAATGTACCTAAAAAAACGGCTTTTTTGATAAAATCAGTTATAGATACCATTTCTGAATTTTTTTTTTATTTTCTTAATAATAATTTAGTTTGAATGATTATATTTTCAACATTTTGTATTTTAAGCATTTTTATATTCTATTCTTAAAAAAAAAAAAAAAAAAAAATCAAATTTAAATCAAAGGAAACGTAAAAAAATGTCCAAATGATAAATTGATTAAATTTATAGAAAATAAATCGTTTTATTAAACTTTGAAGTTTTTTTACTTAAGGTTTCTTGCTGAAAAAATTATGTATGGATTACTTGATAATTTTCTATTTTATTTAATGTTTATGCATTCATTTGGTAATATTGATTTTCCAGAAACTGAAAAAAATTTTAGGTATAATTTAAATTTAAATTTTGAAAACATATAATATGTAGTAAATGTAATTTTTTTGCATTTCTCTTAGACTGTGTGACGTTTAAAATTTTTATAAATATAATATTGTAGTTTGTCTATTTTATGTCATCACTAATATAGTCAATAAAAAAATCTGCAGCCTTTTAAAAATTATTTTCAAAATTTTGAAATTTTCTACATAAAAAATTAATAATACTTAAAAGAATTCTATATTTTCCCTTATTCATCACCGTTCTTCGTCTATTTGCATTTGAAATATAAATGGAACACTCTAAGACCTTATTTCTAAAACGCAATTTTTGAAAGTTGCATATGAGATATTAAATTATAATTTTTCTTTTATTTAATTACTATTATAATTACGATATGCATGTAGTATCCGTTTTGGAAGATATATTTTCGTCAGCTAATGACAAAAATGAACGGTTCAATGAATACCGACATACTTGATTACTTTCATACGTAATGAGAATGGAAATAAAATGCATTTGTTTTTCTATTCAAAACTAGTAATGGAAATTGTATTCTTCTGTCATCTGTTATATATTCTTGTATATTTTAAACAGCTATTTTTCATGAAACCTCTTTTTTGATCAGCATCAGTTATTTTTTTTATTTGGTACAACTAAACTATTCTTATTAGTAAAGATCAGATATCGTCAGTAAATGTTTGAATTAACCTCTGATTTTGTTAGACAAATATATATCAAAGTGATATATGCATACCACCTTAAAGGTGAGTGTATATTTTTGAAAGATATTACTTTTATTATCTTTGACTGTATTTTGACTTAATGCAAAACATAATCATACTTAAAAAATACAGGACGCTATTGCAGTGATTCAAATCCCATATTTCCACGTATATATATATATATATATAAATGTGTGTGTGTGTGTGTGTGTGTGTGTGTGTGTGTGTGTGTCTGTGCGTGCGTGAGTGCGTGCGTGCGTTTGTGTGTCTGTGTGTTAATGAAACCACGAAATGGTATAACTATGTGGCAGATGTGCAGAGAATTCTCAATAGTACAGTTTCAAGAAGTACAAAATACAGCCCCTTTGAATTGATGAATTGCGTAAAAATAAAAAATGAAAATGACTTAAGGATTAAAGAAATACTAGAGGAAGAAGATATAAACCACATGATGATGGAACGGGAAAATGTAAGAGAAGAAGCGAGAACAAATATTTTGAAAATAGAAGAAGAAAATAGAAAACAATTTAATAAGAAGAGTAGAGAGCCGAACAAATATAAATTAAATGTTCTCGTGGCAATCCAAAGAACGCAGTACGGCACAGGTCTGAAACTAAAGGAAAAATTCCATGGACCTTATAAGTTACTAAAGTAAATACAAACGACTGTTATGATATAGAGAAAATTGGAGACCATGATGGTCCCAAAGAGACATCAACTGTAGCAGAATACACGAAGCCCTGGGGTAACGCATCTGAATAACGAGAGATGTTTTTGTTTCATGTTTACTTATTTTATTTTGAATTTGTGTCGAAATTTTTATAAGCAGCTGACGAAGTTGCCAGAAACGTCAGGATGACCGAGAATGAGGGAATAAAGTGTTCAATAATAAAATATAATGAACGCAAGGATTTAATGAGTGGGATATCCCAAGCGAGACTCGTGTGATGATGATGCATGGAAAAAACGAGGGGTTCTATAGAACCCCTCGTCGTTGAGCGATGGGAGTTTGGTAGATTTTTTATGCAAAGCTCAGGGAAGCTTGATTATGCTATCTATTATTCGGTTTTACTGTTATATTTGAATGTTACGCATATGTTTTATGTCTATTAAACATTCTTTATAATTTGAAGAATATTAGTTTTGCTTAAATCATATGTAATTCACTTAAAATCCCACATATATATACAGGGTGAGTCATAAATATCGAAACAACAGGCTATCTCCTTAAACATTGCCCTTAGACCCATACTCCCAATTGCAAAAATTCCTAAAATAAGGTAAACTTTTAATAAGATACGTTGCAACTCCATGGGAGGTCTATTTGAAAAATTACGAAAATAAAATTTTTATACGGCCCCTTTATGATAAAAATTCCAATTAGGATAACTTTCCTGATCCAGTCCTGAATTAGACACAAAAATTGCATCTTCATACCTTTAAAATTCGCAGAATTATAACCGTTTAAATAATTCAACAGGTTTTAAGGGATTAGATGCAAATTTAAATGCGTGCAATTCAAAAAACAGTGTTACTTTAACAGTTTTAGGAAACATGTAAAAAAACCCCCTATCTTTCGAAGTAGAATTTCGATTATTTTTTTCTTTTTTTGGGATGGTCACCCATATAATTTGCTAAGAAAATCGCATCCTAAAATTTATCATAAAGTTTATAAAAAATTCAAATGTTTATTATTAATTTAAATGGGATAATTTAAAATTGTTATAACTCGAAACATTATTTATCGGATTTCGATTTCTTTTCATTTCATTAAAGATGAAAATCTAATTTTAGTTTTGTTCCAGGGTTTTTTTTTTCAATAAATATTTTAAAACTATTAAAAATATTTATTTAAAAAATGATATAAATAAAAAAATATTTAAGGAGATAGCCTATTGTTTCGAAATTTATGACTCATCTTGTATATGTATATATATATATATATATATATATATATATATATATATATATATATAGCCATTAATTGTAAAACGCTATATATCACACAAAAAAAGGAAAAAAAAATAATTAGAAGGAATACTCGGAATTCGGTGAACTATAGTAGGTTCATCAAACCCTAAACACTATAGAATTAGAAATAAATTATGTGGTTTCAATATTGCATCAGCCATGCAAAGCAAAATAATACTAATTCGAGGTTATTATAACACAAAATACAAAAAAAAAAAAAAAAAAAAAAAAAAAAAAAACATGGAGAAAAAATATTAAAAATATTAAAAATAAACCAAAATATTAAAAATAAATCATAATAACATTATTAAAATGAATCGGAAAAAAGGACCAGACACTAATGCACAGATATGTAAAAAAGGATATAAATGTAACCAGAAGAGAAAAAGTTAAAATAAAAATTGAAATTAATTTCATTTAATGACAGTGCTATCCTAAACTTAATATCTTAATGCAAGATAAAAGAATGAATAAAATAGATAATTAATGTATGCATTTTATACACTTAGAAATAATATTTTAGGTATTGTCCAAATTATTGAAAGTAAGATTCAAGTTAATCTTTAACATTATTTATTAAATTATATTAATAATTTTAATTAATATAACTATATATGATTAAATGACGGCTCTGGTCATTATAAAAAAACTTGAAACTTCGAAAACTTATACTGAATGAAAGATAAATGGTGTGAATATTCGTATTCATACATTCTTTTTTTATCTTTGTGACTGCTGTAAAGAAGAAAGAAAAATAAAATAAAGAAGATGTAATTTGTCGAGGATAATAAAAGGCATGAAAACGTGGGAACAGTTAATGAAGGACACTGGATAACAGATAATATTATGAGCTAGAAGTAAAATATCTAACACTGTTAGACCTGAAGGATTTTAGTAGAAATTAACCGTTCTAGTGTTTAAATATAATTTAACATATACGTTTAAAAAATACGACGTAGAGGTACGTCAACCAAACGTCCATAGAATTATGAGAGTTCAAGCGCGATTTTAACTCAAACAAAAAGAAGTAATTGTGTTTAATTTTTCCTTTAAATCAGCTACACAATTATGCAGGTCAAAATTTAAAGTTCTATAGAATAAGCTACAGCTTATTACAGATCATGCACAGTAATTCTAGGAACTATTGTAACAAGTATATGCACTTTATTCAGAACCCAAAAAATGTATAGTTCTCTATAAATTGTAAGCAAAAAAGACGATTTATTTCCATGAATGATGTGTATCAAATAATTTTAAACATTTGAAATATTCCATTTCTGGCCTTTTTACATACGGTCCCTCAGTTTTTTGCTCTTGAATTTTAAATGCGAAAATGTGGTAGTCAAGAACGTTACTTTACAGGCATTTGTTTTTGTAGCATATGTAAAATATTTCAAATAATTAAATTAAGTTTATTTAAAATTACGACAGTATTCCTATAATTTATCTATCTTTCATTATTATTATTGTTGGCGAGACGATTCTTTAATGCAGTTCGTTTTGAATATTAAAGAAAAACAATCCAGATTAGCTTCTATATACCTATGCAATTCGTTTGCGTGTTTATAATAAAATCTTTTAAATATAATAACACAACAAGCGACATAAGATATGAATTATGCAAAAGAATATCGTAACATTTCTTTAACTAAATCTTTACCGAAATAACGAAATGTCTGTAGACAATTTTAGTGAAAAATAAAATACTATATGGTGAGAAATTATCACTTGAAATAGATGATTGTTTAACTCATATAAGGATCTAATATAAGACAAAATATATTAATTGGAACAAACACTACAGTCTTTTGCAAACTATTCACTATCATATAAATAATAGTCATACATACAAAAATTCTTTTTAAAAATAAGTCATAAAAATACCTTTTATTTCTTCCTAATATAAACAGCTCAACTAAAATTTATGGGAAAAATACCTTTATATCATTGATTAACCTGACTTTGTCAACGAAGTATTACAATTTTACTGTCCATTAACATTTCACAGTTTTTTATTTTAATCAGACGAATAGAAACGTAATTGTTTCGTCAGTCAATTTGGCCATTGTGACGTCTTGTCTTGTTGTCTCAAATGACAATAGAGTGGCAATAGATATGAAAGATGGACCAAAATATAACTTCTAAAGTGTATAGTATGAGAACTGGCTGTTTGAGCATTCCTTTAAAATTTTATTAAAAAATAACCCCATAAATATTGAGTTATATTTTGCAAAGCAATTAATGAACATGTGATACGTAAGAGTTGCACTTGAGGCACAGTGATTTCATATTTCACTCAGATTTTTGTCACTCTTTTGTTCTTGAAGTTGTATTTTATATGCAAGCTTTCATTTTTTTATAGAGTTTCTTCCTACTTCATCAGTTCTATCAAGATGAAAATATCTTACAACGAGAGGGTCCGAGTCTTGTGTCTTCGAATTGGATGAACATTTGGCTATCGATAGAGTATAGTTAGTATATAAATATATGACAGCCATAAAGCGCAATACCCAGGGGGTCTTGAGAAATTAATCCTTAAAGTTCATGCTATAGTTTATAATTGGATGAATTTCCACCATCAGTAAAAGCCTCCGTTGCTTGATCGGTAACCCGCTGGTCTCGCGTTCTTTTACCTGTGATCTAACCCCGCGGGGACATTTTTTTCGGAACGAAAATTTTCATTTATTATTGTAGAACCGAACTGAAAAAATATGCATACAAGTGAAATTCAAGAAAAATGTAAATCAAATTTACTTTTTTGTAAGATATAAATGTATTTTTACCTGCGGAATTTTCCATGGTTAAATATTTTATGTAAAAAAAAGAGTTTGTAGACCATATTTGTCTGTAGACCACAATTTTTTTGTTGTTATTTAAAATTGTTTACAGTTAGTTCTATGAATAATCTACTAATTATTACAGAGAAATAAATTAAATTCTTGACATAAATGTGTGAATAATAATATTTTAATTTTCTTCATTATGAAAATATAATTAAAGTGCATTATGTAAACATATTAAACAAGAAAAAGTAAAAAAAAATTACTACATAGACGCTTATTCTAATTAAAAATCCAGAATCCAAGATTTAAAAAATATATAAAAATATAAAAATCATATTTAAATAAAACCTGGAAATATTTCAAGTATTTGCACAGAGAGAAAATTAAAATAACATATTTGTTCACGTATTTTAATTTATTTCTCTGTTAAAAATAGTAGTAAATCATAGAAAAAAAAACAAATAATTTTAAATAACAAAAAAATATTTAAAGCTGAATATGCATAAATATGCTTCCTATATATATAATATATATATATATATATATATATATTTAAATATGCGAAATTTCGCAGTTAAAAATGCATTTATATCATACAAAAGAGTAAATTTAATTTATATTTTTCGTACGTTTCACTTGTATGCATAGGTTTAAAGTCGCGGCTCGATAATAATAAATACAAATTTTCGTTCCGAAAAAAAGGTCCGGGCGGGCTTAGATCGCATGTAAAAAAAATTCAAGTTCAGCACTCTACCAATCAACCCACGGAGAATCCCACTGATGGCGGAAATTTATCCGATTATAAACTATAGAATAAACGTTAAGGGTTACTTTCTTAAGACCCCCTGGATATTGCGCTTTATGGCTGTGTTATGTACTAACTATACTCTATCGATACACAAATGTTCATCCAATTCGGTGACACAAGCCTCGAACCTTCTTTTGGTTAGTACTTTCCCCGCATACTTCAAATCAATTTTATTATTATTTTTTAATAATGTTTATTTTTAATGAAAATTGATTCTTTTAACTATCTATTTTAATTACTTTCCAAAAATATTTTTAAAACCGCATTCCTTATTTCGATAAATTTACATATCCATTACCATGCGTGCTATTTTATGCATTACCAATGTATATCAATGCATATATCAGCTATCACGCTTTATTGTATTTTTTTATATGTATAACTAGCTGCAGCAGTCGAAACTCGACGTAAAAGAATATATATTAGGTATGATATATATCAATCTTATATAGACAGTAAAATACTGAGCGAAATAAACAAATGCACAACTCATAACACATAAAAAACAACATTAAAACAACTCATAAATTATTATGTTGGACTTCAGCAACAAATCTTTTTTTTAATGCGGTTTCTAAACCTTAAATATTATTTAAAAACCAAACTATTTAGGAAGTTAATATTATACCCCGGAAGACGAATTCAAAAATATCTGCATAGTTTATTTTTTCTCCATTTAAAGATCGCTTGATAACTGTACAATAATTATAATATCAATGAAACATTTTAATTATAATAGAAACAGGGACTTACTAAACTGCCTAACGAACCCAGTACACATTTACAGCACTTGCAATAAATTTCATTTTTTATCGGTTTGTATCCTCCATGAACTTGTAAAAATTAATTTTATTGCTATGGCAACGGAAAAAAATGATATCTCTGTTATTAAAAAGAATAAAATTTTTGTATTTGTATTTGAAATGCAGATATTTTTTTCTATTTTAAACAATAACTTAATACAATGAAATGATTTTAATTATTTTTTAATATTATGTAAGATAGAAATATAGTAATACCGCCATATCATAGGTTTTATTCTTTTTTTTTTCTCTAATATGACATCATTTACACCTTCAGAAATACTCATCTTTTCTTAAATAAAAGCGTGATTTATGCAGTTATTTAAGAATTCTTTAGTTTCATAAAATATTCAATATAAATAAATAGAAATGGCGCAGTTTATAGAAATATTTTCATTTGTGCGCACCTTTAAATTAATAGAAGTTCACTTTATTTAGATGCAGGAATTAAAGTCAGTGAATATGACATCATCACTGACACAGCTATAACAATGTATATTATATTCATGGAATAAATTTATCTGGTTTCTGTATGACGACATTTTCTCCATCGACAAAATTTCACTTTAGATATTATATTTTATTAAAGTTTATCTTCTCTTATTTTACTTACTTAATAATATTACTCAGTAAATAATCTGTGTATTGCAGGGATAACTATGTGCAATCATTTTATTATGATTAAATTTAACGAAAACCTTTATTTATTCTTTTTTTTGTTGTTGTTTGTTTGTTTGAAATGCGATTATACATTCACCGATGAGATCAAGCTCCTGATTGGTGGAAAATAATGAAACAAAATAAATTTTGAAAACAGCTTAACCTGTTGGCCTGTTGCCACTGTTTTGAAGAAATGTCATGAAAAAGCTTTTAAAATTAAAAATAAAATATAAAAATTGAAATAAATTAAAAATTAGCCAGAATGGGCACATCTACACATAAACAGCTTTCATTAAAAAAAATAATTATCAAAATCGGGCCAGTAGAAGGCTCAGGGCTGATGACCAAAAAAACAGCCAGGCGTTTTAAATATATAGATCATGAGATTTATTTATAATTATAGCTTAGATAATTGTATTTCAATTGTGTCTGTAATAGATAGATGTGTTATTTCAAATATTTTATTTATTTTACTTCGTCTAGTAATATTCATTTCCAGAAATATGTAAATTTATTTAGTTTTTGAAATAATGTTCAATTTTTTTAAGCTTTAAATTTCAAGTTTATATATTTTAATTTCCTTTATGAAAATTATTAACATTATTTTACGAAACATATAAGCTATTAAATATACATATATATAAGTATCCTTTAATATGAACAGACATGAAAAAGTTTATCTTCTAATGCATTTAATGATAAACTATACCCCTTAGTTATTTGAAAGTATCATTAATTTTATATAATTATGAAAACTGCATTGGCATTCATAATCAATCATTTATGAAATACCTTTCTATTTTACCGCATGTACAATAAAAACATCATTAAACAAATTCTCTCATATTTACAGTCGGTGATCAAAATATTAGTTACGCTACGTTTTTTCCTATTTTCAATCTTCGTTTATTTATTTATTTTTTTAAACGATTTGGAAAATAGGTGTTATTCTCTGTAGAGAATTGGGAAATGTGAAGTATATCTAAACCTTTTTATTCGTTGAGTTCCATAACTTACTTCCATACATCTGTCAACAAGATGACAAGAAAAAAAAAATCATTAAAAAACTACAAAAAATTAATAACTTAAAAACAAATTGAGGTACAGCTTTTAAACAAATTGCATTCAAAAGTGCATTGATTTTTCTATACGATAATGTAAAAAAAATTAATATGCGATGTTTAGAAAAGTAAAAATTTGCAGTACCGGAAATTGTATGACTAAAATTTCATTAAAAATGTATATATGATTGGGACAGGAATAAGAAATTTTAATCCATGGCGTACGTAATGTAGGACTCTGTTTACTACATAAAACCACGTTTTGATCATCATAAAAATGTTGTTTATTATTATTATTATTATTTAAATATACAATTTATTTATAAGTCTAAAATTTTAGTCTTTGAAAATATAATTTTTCCAAATAATTGTTGTAATTTGTCAAATTATAATTTTATTTTATACACACACACACACATTCACACGCGCACACGCACACACATATATATATCTTCATATATATAAATCTTCTGTGCATGTGTTTGTCACTGAACTCCTCCTAAACGACTGGACCGATTATAATGAAATTTTGTGTGCGTATTCCAGTTGATTCGAGAATGGTTTAGATTCACATTTCGTCGAAATTTATTCATACTTTTTCAGTAATTAGGCAAAAACTAGTGATTTTTCGCTAATTAAAACTGTTGTATAAGTTCGATGAACGGACTGTGGACGGAATGTTCGAGCGGTCTAAAGAGCCAGATTTCAGCTCTGCTTCTTGAAGAAAAAGGTCGCGTGTTCGAACCCCACTCCTGACAAACGTGTATGCTTTACAATAATATTTCCTGTATAATACTTTCAATTAACCGACTTCAGAAAATCGTTAACTTTTAACTTAAAAGAGAAAAAAAAAACTTTTCTATCAAAAATTGAACCGACGTTGAAAAAAAAACTGAAGAGTGAAAAATAATTTCCTTACGTAATTGTAATAAGAAATTAAATTAAGATCGTAGTGTTTATTGTGCGTATTACTATATTTACGTACATTTATTTGATTTTCTGGAGTAAGTGCCAGGAAGGACAACGTCTGTCCGGTCCGCTGATATATATATATATATATATGTTTGTTTGTTTACAAAACTTATAGGTGATACATTTGCTGATTCAAATGTTTTCAATTACTTATGATGACTTCATTCTTTACAAAATGTGCCAAAAAATAAAATGAATAAAAAAAACATGTTAAACCAAAAAAAAAGTGACAGAATCCTTGATTATTTTAAACTTATTTTAATGTGCTTAATTTAATAATATTATATAATCCTTAGAGTTAAATTACTAAAATATTTTCATTCTAAACATAGATTATATGCTATAAGATATAATATTAAAATATATTTGACAAATATGTGAATGCATAAAACCATACAACACAAATAGTGAATTCCAAATGAATTTTATTTTTATATTTTTAATAATACTGCTGTAAAATGAGGTAAAATATACTTTATTTTTTTCTTCTTCATTCAAATTAGTCCAGTTTATTATCTTGGGGATTACGTTTAAACTATAAAACCTGTTTTATTGCTTACTAACTAATCTGGTACAAATTTTATGTACCGTGAAATTCCTATCAAACAAAATTGCATGTTAACTTCATGTAATAAAAATCTACGATAAATTTTATTATAACTTAAGAACATGCTTATTTGTATAACGCAATAAATGCATTAGTATAGGAAAATGAAAGTAAAACTTTTTCTTCATAAATAAATCTACGGACATATATCAGAGAGTTTATATTTTTCCTTTTAAAATTTGCTTGATAAAAACGAATATATTTCCATCTTTACTGCAATTAAATAAAATAATATTTCATGTCCTCTCTAGTCCGGAAAGCACAAACTGGCCATACTCATTTAAACTCCCTGTTGATATCTTACCTGGTTTATTTCTTAGTAACTAATCTGGTTTAAAAAAATTACTGTGAATTTTTTGTTAACGAAAATTGCATATTAACTTGACGTAATAAATTTTTACGAGAAGTTATATTACAATCTAAGAACATACTGATTTATATAGTGCAATAAATTTATTTGTATAGAAAACGAAAAAATGTATTTTTTCTTAAATAACTCTATAGTTATGTATCAAAAAACGTATATTTTTCTCCCTTAAAATTTGCTTGATAAAGAAAGAATATCTTTCCACCCTTACTGCAAGGGAATGAAATCATATTTCATGTGCTGGCTAGTCCGGAGAGAACAAAGTAGTCGTTCTACACAGATTATACGTTATAAGGTATACTATTAAAATATATTTATCAAATATGTAAATGCATGAATTTATACAAGACAAAACAGTATATTCCAAGGGCACTTTATTATTTTTTTCTAATACAGCCGTAATATGTGGTAGAGTATAACTGAAATTATTTTTGTTATTTAAAATACAGCATGTCGATTATCTTGCGAATTAAGATTAAAATTATGAAACCTGGTTTATTGCTCAGTAATTAATCTATTACAAATTTTATGAAAAGGGAAATTCCTATTAAACAAAACTGCATATTAACTTCACGTAATAAAAATCTACTAGAAGATTTTTTTTACAACCTAAGAACATACGGATTTAAATAACACAATAAATATATTTGTATAATAAACAAATAAATAAAACCTTTTCAATATAAATAAATCTAATCAAAAAGGGTAAACTTTCCTTCCTTAAAAGTTCCTTGATAAAGAAATAAAATATTTCCAATATTACTGCAAGGGAATCAGATCATATTTCATGTATTCGCTAGTCCGGGAAACACACAGTGGTCGTACTCATTTTAACTCCATGTTGATATTTTACCTTGTTTATTGCTTAGTAACTACACTGGTACAAATTTTATGTAATGGGAAATTCCTATTAATCAAAATTGCACATTAATTTGACGTAATAATATTGCACATAAATTTGACACAATAAAATTGCACAGGAAACTTTATTACAACCTAAAAACATAACTGATTTGTATAACGCAATAAATTTATTTGCATACGAAACAAACAAAAATAAATAAAACATTTTCTTCATAAATAAATCTATAGATGTGTATCATAAAGGATACATTTTTCTACCTCAAAATTAGCTTGATAAATATATATATGTATATATATATATATATATTCATCCTTACTGCAAGGGAATAAAATAATATTTCACGTGCTCGCTAGTCCGGAAAACGCAAAGTGGTCGTACTCATTTAAACTCCCTGGTGATATTTAAAAAAATAATAATACTTACCGTTTCAATTGTGAAAATAAAAAAAAATATTTCCAAATCCTTCACTAATTTAATCAATATATTTGGCTTTTTGTCATTTGGTTCTCCAGTGCAAGTGTTTAAAATATCTCGTTAAATGGAACCTGGTTTATTGCTGAGTAACCAATCTGATAGGAAAATTTTATGTATCGTGAAATTCCTATGAAACAAAACTGCATAGAAACTTCATGTAATAAAATTATACGTGAAATTTTATTACAACCAACGAACATACTGAATTATATAACTCAATAAATTTATTTATATATAAAACATTTATAATGAAATTCATAACAGTATCAATAATATTTATTTGTATTTTTTGAAGAATCGCTTTTCATTATTTTTTTGAATTATTGTATTATTTTTAGAATTGAGCAATACCAATTTTAAGAAATATTTTAGAATACTATTTTAATAAAATTATTTTAAATTTAACTACACTTATTACACTATTACTACTTACAATACAACGTACGAAAATACTGATTTGCATCTTAATAAATTTATTTATATGTAAAACAAACAAAAAAAATAAAACTTTTTCTTCATAAATAAATCAATAGATATATTTAAAAGAAGGGATATTTTTCTCCCTTAAAATTTTCTTGATAAAGAAAGAATGTATTTCCATCCTTACTGCAAGGGAATAAAATCATATTTCATGTGCTCGCTTGTTTGAAAAACACAAAATGGTCGTACTCATTTAAACTCCCTGGTGATATTTTTCAAAATGTACTTCCCGTTTCAATTGTGAAAATAAAAGCGTATTTCCAAACTCCGTCACTAATTCAATCAATACATTTGGCTTTTTGCCATTTGGTACTCCAGTACAAGTGTTAAAAATATCTCATTAGTCGGAATTGTTTTAGAAACCTCTGGAGAGAACAACTTATCAATTTTCCACCGCCGGCCGCCGCAAAAAAGATCTTTTTGAAAACATTGAATGATTTATTTGCCCGATTTCCCTCTTTGCGCTTCAACGCACTTACTTTCTCTGTGAATGATTTTATTGATTGCACCTGATTTGAATTTTTAGTGGGTACATTTCGAAAACTCTTTCGCATATCGGTGAAATGTTTCTTTTTTTAAGACAGTTTTGAAAACTTTTGTTCTTAGAAACTGCATTACAATATTATTTTATAATGAACTTCATAACAGTATCAATAAAATTTAATTTAATTTTTTGCGCATCCGCTTTTTATTATTTATTTGAATTATTGTGTTATTTTTAGAATGGAGCAATGCAAATATTAAAAATTATTTTAGAATACTATTTTAATAAAATTATTTTTAAATTAATTACACTTATTAAACTGCTATCTATTTACAATATAATGTTCGAAAATACTGATTTGCATCTTAAAAATTCTTATATATATATATATATATATATATATATATATAATAGAACTTTTTCTTGATAAATAAATTTTTAGATATATTTCAAAGAAGAGATATTTTTCTCCCTTAAAATTTGCTTGATAAAGAAATAATATATTTTCAACCTTACTGCAAGGGAATAAAATCATATTTTATGTGCTCGCTAGTCCGGAAAACACAAAGTGGTCGTACTCATTTAAATTCCCCAGTGGTACTTTTCAAAAAGTATTTCCCGTTTCAATTGTGAAAAATGAAAGAATATTTCCAAACTCCTTCATTAATTCAATCAATATGTTTGGCTTTTTACCGCTTGGTTCTCCAGTACAAGTGTTAAAAATATCTCGTTAGTCAGAATTGTTTTAGAAACCTCTGCAGAAACCAGCTTATCAATTTTCCACCGCCGCAAAAAAATCTTTTTGAAAACATTGCATGATTTATTTGCCCGATTTCACTCTTTGCGTTTCAACGTTATTTTCCCTTTGAATGATTTTATCGATTGCACCTGATTTGAATTTTTCGTGGGAACAAACCGAAAACATTTTCGCATCGCCGTGAAATGTTTCTTTTTCTCTTATGAAAGTTTTGAAAACTTTCATTCCGAGAAACTGCATTTCAATGTTATTTTATAACGAACTTTATAACAGTATCAATAAATAATTGTATTTTTTAAACAACCGCTTTACATTATTACTGTATTATTTTTAGGGTTGAGCAATCAAATTTTAATGAATATTTTAGAATACTATTTTAATAAAATTATTTTTAATAAAACGACACATACTAAACTGCTATCTATATACAATACAACGTACGGAAATGCTGATTTGTATCTTAACACATTCATTTAGATAAAAAACAAACAAATAAAATTTTTTCTTCATAAATAAATCTTTATATATATTTCAAAGAAGATATTATTTTATCCCTTAAAATTTGCTTGATAAATAAAGAATATATTTCCATCCTTACTGCAAGGGAATTAAATCGTATTTCATGTGCTCGCTAGTGCGGAAAACACAAAGTGGTCATACTCATTTAAACTCCCTGGTGATATTTTTCAAAAAGTACTTCCCGTTTCAATTGTGAAAATAAAAGAATATTTCCAAACTCCTTCACCAATTCAATCAATATATTTGGCTTTTTGCCATTCGGTTCTCCAGTACAAGTGTTTAAAATATCTCGTTAGTCGGAATTGTTTTAGAAACCTCTGGAGAGAACAGCTTATCAATTTTCCACCGCCGCAAAATG
Source organism: Maratus speculifer (assembly GCA_964019185.1). Lineage (NCBI taxonomy): Eukaryota > Metazoa > Arthropoda > Arachnida > Araneae > Salticidae > Maratus > Maratus speculifer. The sequence goes on from OZ025292.1 coordinate 250,044,602, forward strand.
ATCTTTTTGAAAACATTGAGTGATTTATTTGAACTATTTCAATCTTTGCAGTTCAACACAGTTATTTTTTCTATGAATGATTTTATCGATTGCACCTGATTTGAATTTTTAGTGGGAGCAATTCGAAAACTTTTTCGCATCGCGGTGAATTTTTTTTTTTCCTTTTATGAAAGTTTTCAAAACTTTCGTTCTTAGAAACTGCATTTCAGTATCATTTTATAATGAACTTCATAACAGAATCAGTAAAACTTTTTGAGTAACCACTTTTCATTAAATATTTACATTTTTGTACTATTTTTAGAAATGAGCAATATAAATTTTAACAAATATTTAATACTATTTTAATAAAATTATTTTAAAATAAACTACAATTTTATTAATTAAAAAATATATATTTTGCGGATATATATATATGTATATATCAAATCCACCGAGATATGTAGATTGTGAACACTTTTACACATATCAAAATTCTGTTATTCAGAGAGATTGCTTTTTAAATACTCTTATACATATATTTTTAAATTATATATATATTTAATTAGTCTTATTTGTTAATATATCAGCTTCATAAAAACGCTTATTTTGTTTAAGGAATGTGTTAAAAATATTTAAAAGCAAAACTGTTATTGTTTTACTAAAATCTTTCTTTATTAGAGAAATAATGTTACATACTTTTCAATATTAAAGTAACTTAAGTATTTTGTGATCATATTGGCTTAATTTGCAACCCAAAAAGTGTTAAAGCTTTACATGCACTCAAATAGTTATTTTCATACTAAAATATCGGGGAAAATAACTGAACTTTTTATGTGAATATACATAACAATCCATGCATATATGTTTCAAAAGGTTACTTGAAGAATGAATTTTTTAATATTTTTTAAAGAACGCATTATAAGAGTTAAGCTTAGTTTCTCGAAATCCTTTGGCCCTGAAGATAAAATCAAATTTCCCCGCTCCGTCCTCAGATGCGCATTTCGAAATTCGCGCACCGTCGCGAACGGGTTAAGAGTCTAAGCTACCCACTTGAAATGCAGTCATATTACAGAATTAAGAAAAGCATAATTTAGGTAGCCTAAAAACGTGACATGGCTGGTGAGCGTATGGATGTAACGCAGACAATCAATAATACACTCTATTTTACAATACTTAGAAGGAGGTATATTTTACACAACAATGTATTAAAAGTGTCCTAACTTTTCGTTGTGCAATATTTAAAGAAATCAAGATTGCGTCTCCCCGCGTCATTTGTCCCATTACTTTTCTTTGTAATAAAAGATTGTTTCAGTGCATTGTACGAAACTTTTAAGTTTTTACCATGAATTCAAGATGATACTTTATGACGCATCTACAAATCACAGTTGTATGATTAATATATCACTAAAAAAAGTTTAGCGATCAGATAACCGGATATTCCTATATTTTTTGCACAATTATTTGAAAAATAACAGAATAGATCTCGTACACGCATAATTGCTAGAATTTAAGATATCCCAATATAGCACATAGTCATGTACTAGAGTATCTTTACAAAACAGTACCTAGCCTCTCTGCCAGAAAGGTATCTAGAACATGCATACTAAAGATTTTGATTTGATTTGAAACAAGAATTTTAAATATTTATTCAATAAATATATTTAATATTCATTACGTATCTAATGAATGTTCTTTAAAGAGATATGCATTGTGATAGAATTATACTTATTTTTCGAATAAACACCATTCATATTTACCAAAAAAAATTAACTCATTTGATGCAATCGTTAGCTATAGTATTTTTATTTATAATTATTTTATAGTGCTTTAAATGCCAAACAATATTTCCCAACTTTATAAAATGCACCGCATTTTCAAGCATTCAGCTGAAAAATATACAAACGTAAAAATATATATATTTTTGAAAACTGTTTTTAAAGAAATGTAAAATATGTAAAAAGGTGTAAATATTTGCTTGCATAATTTTACGGTTTTTTTAACACATTTGTTTAGATTATTATGTTCAACATAATTTATTTGTTTCTCAAATAAACTTTTTTGAAACTTTCATAAATATATTTCTCTATAAAACATTGTATATTTTTTAGAATTGAAGAAACTAGCTAATAAAGCAACGTGTCTTATAAAACACCTTTATGATTTATTTAAATATTTTTCAAAGCTACGGTAGTATTTTAATATGTATATGTTTATACATTTTTTATTCTGAAAACAAGATTAGTTTTTCTAATGTGAAATATATGTTTGTTGCCTTCGTGCTTTTAAAGATATCTATAAATATTAATGAAATATGCATTCTTCATTTTTAATTTATTTACACTTATTTATTAACACATATATATTATTTTTTTCATTATTTTATGTTTTTATACTCATTTAAGATAATAACTAAATCATATACTTGGAAATGATTTTCCATTTTACTGTTATATTGTTTGTAGTTAGATATACCATACCAACTGGTGTAAAGTTTTAGATATACGTTTCAATAATTTCGAATAATTTTCGAACAAAATGCAATTTAATAATTAATTATTTTTTATCCCATCAATGAGTGTTTTACACTTTGTTTGAAAAAATATATATTCCAGATATGTAACCCAACACGTCATCTTGATTTCGTATTCTACAAACATTTAAATTAAAGGTATTTTTTGCCATGAAAAAAGCCTAATACTATTTTGCTACCATGTAATAAGCTATTTAATGATTTAATAATGATTTAAATTTTATCCAAAAAAAAGTAACTACATTATGTGTTGAGACATTGATTTATGTGCCAGATACATATCCCCGGGGTGCCACTCAACACCAATTTATTTTCCATTCTAATTTACTACTGTTTAGTTTACAATTTATTAAATTATTGATTAACTAATTTTTATCCCAATAATAAGTATTTAATAGATTGACTGCTCTGGGACAACCGTATGTATGAGATATATTATCCGAGAAATTTATTGTACACGAATTTGTATTTCGTGAACGATTGTTTTTTTCTTTAAGGCAATTGCTCGCTATGAAACAAGATTACTAATGATTTATTACCATGAAGTATTCTGTTTAATGAGCTAGTGATTGATTACTTTTCATATCAAAAATAAATGTCTATAACATTGACAGATATGGCAAAAACCTCTTTGCCAGATATAAATATCTGGTCTTTATTTCACTCGATTTCGGATTTCATGAACATTTTTTTTTTCTTATTAAACGGAATTAATGATAATTTACTAATATGAACAATACGATTCAGTGATTAATTTATTTTTATCACAAGAATGAATATTTAATGCATAGCCTGTTATGACACAAATATATATGAAATATATATTTTGCAGGATGTCAATTCATACGATGAATATCTTAATTTACGGTGATTTAATTGCTATGAAACGGGTTCCCGTTTCATTCCAAATAAATATCATACGATGATAATAATAAAACTTCTATTAAACTGATAATTTGCTAATATGCATTCTGTAGAAAAAATATAAATAAATAAACGAAGAAAAACTTAACATTACTAAATTTTTTGAAGGAAGCTGCAATTTCTAGAGCACTTTATATAATGGCAACAACAGAAATTCAAGCAATACTTACAAATTCGTACTGTAAATCATAATATCTGTAATGAATGTTTTAGGAAACTGTAACGTCTAGTAACTGCAACCCGGGTTATAGATAATATTTAATAAGATTAGTATAATTTAATCTTTCTTTCTCTTTCTGTGACCTGATATCTTTTGTAAAGCTACAGATTTATGAAATTTTAAAATCTACAAAATCTAGTTTTAAGGATTTACATGTTTTTCATACACTGCGCAGATAAAAATTTAATAAGCATACTGATTTCCGTAATTTTTACATTTGAGAAATAACATTTTCTTCACTGACGTATTCGGTTTATTTATAAATAATGTCTAAAATTGTTAAAGTCATTATAGTCATTAGAGAAAAACTTGAATATGTAATTTTAAAAATTAAATACTATAAGGAAGGGAATTACTCTTTGATAAAAAAAAATCTCAACTTCTCATGCAAAATCCAGGTTCAGTTAACTAAAAAATAATATAAAGAATTCATGGCACCCCAGTCATATTTATTGATATAGGTTTGTTGTTTAATATGTAATCAGAACAAAAATTTAAAATGTTCAATCAATAATGCATAAAATAATATTTGTAAATGTCCAATAATCATGAACCGGATTGGGAATTTTGATTTAAATCAAAAGACAATGAAAAGCGCTTTGTAATTGTCTTTGAAAAAGCCAGTTTGCTGAAATATATGAAAATCAACAAGTTGAAGTTAATACTCCGTTTTCTTCAACCTCGATTTACACCAATCAAGAATATATGGAACAATACATTTCTTTGAAACATATAGCACTAGAGCCACAAAAGAAAAATTACTGTAAAGTACCAAAAATACCCCCCTCAGTAATATATTTTACAAACTGTATAAATTCAGGGAAATTTATAAATTCCAAATAGATCCCCTCACCACTCTTTATCTAAATTATCTATTTCACAAAACTTCTCATTATAAGCGTCCCTTAAAATTACTAACTCATCTGTACGTAATTTTTAAAAATCTACTACTAGGTAAACAGTGAAACCAGTACAAAATACTTTCTCCAGAAAAATAGATTGTCAATTAGAGGTTCTTCAGAGTGGTAAACTGCGAAGAAAAGGAAAGGAAATCATGTCATAGCCCATCTCTTATTAATTTGAAAAATCCCAAACAGATTCAGAATTTTGTGCAAAATTCTATGGAGTCCATCTTATTAATCGAGTGCAGAAGAAGATTATACTTTTTTTAAGAGTATGTAATTTTTATTTTTAATTATGTGTTCTTTAAACATATATATTAATGCAATATTTTTCCATAATCATATGCATTGTTTACAGTTTAACAATTATTACTTTAACTTTTACAGGTTTTAATTATAATTTCTTGTCATTTAACTATGATATTTGGTCTCTATTAAATATTTTAAACTATGCATATAATTACTGTTTTCATTATATTACTTTGTTTTTTTTTCATCACCTTGAAGTCACTTTTATTTATAATGGTTTGTTCACATTTTGGCTCTGTGTGGGCGTAGCATATCGCAAAGAAGACTTTGCGTCATAAAGCCACATACAACAACTAAAAATTATGTGAATTTCTGATCTGCTAAAGGCGAGTTTACTTTCAGTATTTTAGTGTATTAACTTTCTATTAAATAAACGATTAAGAAATTACTATCAGGAAACACCGTTCTTTTAATGAATGTATGGGTCACACAAAATGAAAACATCCAAATCATTTATTTCACAAGAAATATTGAACTTTATCCTGTCAAGGAGAAGATCATTACTATATTTCCACTATTTCGTTCACAAATGTGAAATCACATTCCAATGTGGGATACAATTCTTTATATTACCAGACCAAAACTTTTTCGAAGCTGTTTAATCTCCACATTAATTGATCACTTTTTTTCTCATTTTATATGGTATTTTGAACCAAATATTTTTCATTCATCAATATCATTTGGACGATAAAAAATAAAGAAAATAAAAAATAAATGAAGAAATCCTTCTTGTCAGACTGACCTTATATTGAAAGAATGGTCCACAAAGTCTAGAAATCTATACCATTAATTTTAGAAGATGAAATAAAATGTGTTTTTCTGTGTAAATAAATCGTTCATTTCATTAATGTATTTGACCTATTTTTGTTGTATCATTTGTACTGAGTGTAACATTCTCTATACTTATGGAAGACTCAATTACTTTATTTCTTTTGGATGAGGATTGATATTCTCATTCATTTGCAAATTCTTTTCCATTATTTAAATTTAGCTTTTGAGACCTTTGATGTATTTTTTTATTAAAAGTATATTTTAAAGCAAAAGAAAGGCTTTATTTTAGAATTTTTTAAAAATCCATTTTTACTGGCTTTGTTTTGTGTTGTAAATGAAACCTCTCCCCCTCTCTCCTTCGTTTTCATCTCGGTTTTGCATTATTGATAAATTTTATTTCTTTTACATAGAATGTATTGAGAAAGATTTTCTTAAATACGAGTTATCTTAGCATTATCTTTTCTCATCTTGATTATCTACAGGACTTTCAACTTTCATATGATGTTTAACCCTGCATTGTCTTTTTTTAAAGTAATATTTATTAAAGACATAAATATTAACATCTGAACTTAAATAGCTATTTATTAAAGGTATATATGTTGTGTTTTAAAAGGAAGACGACGGGAGGAGAAACACTTTTCTATTTTGTTTCAAACTCAGAAGTAGGCCAAGTGAATCGTATAAATGCTTATGTACATTGCGAAGAATGAGGGCCGGCAAAAGACCCGAAATGGCTACCTTCATTACCTCTTTTAAAACAATAAAAGAAATCTTAAATCAAGATGACAACAGTTTCAAAGTTAAATTATGAAAAAAAAAATATAAATTGATAAAAGAAATAAAGTTACCTGTGAAGTCCTTGGCTGCTGACGAATAATACCAGACAGACACATGCACAGGAAATTAAAAATGCAAACAGATTGCAAGTAAAAATACTTTAATTTTTAATGAAAAACTTGTTTACCTTTTTTTTTATGAATATTGAATATTTCTTCACAAGTATATATATTCTTGCTCTCGTACACATTAATCAATTTATCATATATTTTGAAGCAATAATTTCACAAACGATGTTAATCATAAAATTGATATATTGGAACAACAAATTCTTCTTTATAACACATTTTTATGTATCTTCACAGGATGAACTAAAACATCACATAGGTACATGTAATTTTCAAATATATATTTATATTAGCAGATAATTTTTCCAGACAGAGTTGTACCTATATTCTCTTCTGGAACGCCCCGTGATATTCAAAAATTTATATATAATATATATATTTCTTGGGCCAAAATATCGATACAATGAAAACAGATTATGGAATAAAGACTTTACGTAATAAATACCTTCACTACATGAAAGAGACTCCACTCCTGAGCCTACTTTTCAGAGGACGGAGAACTCATTAAACGTTATTTGGAGAGTTGAGAATATAAATTGGTTAGAGAGCATTATTTGACGAGAAGATGATGAGTAAAAATATTTAGAAGAAACATGACGACACTCTACTTTCGCTATGAAGTTAGCACAAGAGCAACAAACAGAAGATTCATGATGTCACCTTATTTAAATTGTGTGACCCAAAAAAAACAAAACAAAATAATTTTTGGATACTTTTGAATGTAGCCATACTCATCGCCGCCTTAAAAAATCAACTGAGTAATCCTGGCATGGACATTTGCAGAATAAAACTTGCTCAATCCAACGGTCACGGGGGGCGCACACATGCCCCGGAATTCCGCTAAATTTTGATCAGCCAGCAGCACCCATCTCGGCAGGAGTCTAACAGCGCGACTGACTGCGGTGGCTGAGAGCAGGAGGGAAAAAGAGGAAGGGTTACAATAAACCCGAAATGCGCCAAGTTGGCAGCGAGCGAAAGAGGGGAGCGATGGCAAAATAAGCCAAGATACGATACAAAGTATGAGGAAATATGAATTTAATAAAAACAGAATTGATAATCCCCTAAAGAAGGGAGGCCAAAGCAGGTGGCCATGCACTCAATGGCTTAAAATACGTCACCTGCGGAAATTAAACTGATAGGCTAAGGGGAGTGTCCGAATAAACGGAAGTTCCACCCATAGAACAAGCCAGAATGTTCTCGAAGGATTTCTAAACCGGAAGTAATGACATCGAACAGGATTTTACCGGCTTGGAACATTCGAAAGCTAAGTAAGAAAGAAAAGACTATAGGCGACGATATAAAAAGAAACGAAATCGAAATAAAATTTAAATTAAGAACATTAATAAAAAGGAGGTGATAGGAAATGAAATGGCTAATAAAATTGAATTAAACAAAACATATGGGGGGGGTTATCGAGTAACCACCACATATTTACCCGGGGTTCCCCAAAAGAAAATATTGGTGAGATGACAAAAATGAACAATTTTTTCATCGAGACAATATTTTCTAACACATGTACAAATATACAAAATAATTACACAAAATAAATGTATCAGAAATAGTGATATGAATATAAATAATTGTTTTACATGATGTTTAAATAAAAAAAAATAATTATTGTTATGATAGTAATCCTTATGTAAATATACCAACTACAGTAAATGTTAAAATGGAAGGTATACAAAATTTCTTCCAGAAGTGTCTATCATATATCAAAAAAAAAAAAAATTAAGTCTATGTCTATGTGCAGAACAACAGTCCTTAACTTTGACGAGTCTCTTGTTAGGCTGTGCAAAATGCACTATAATAGTAGAATGCTTTAGCATATGTCAAAATATTTGATTATACAATAATATGTATATTTATATTCTTAGTTGTCAACAAAATGAAACATACTATAACTGTATATGAATCATACTATAACTATATATAAAATATATGGTTTCAAATAACACATGATAAATTGAATGAATTTGTAAGTTGACAATTGAACAAAAAAATATATATATATAAATGGTGCAGAGAGATTAGTTAGGCTCTCATAAAAATTTACTTATATCACCACATAGCCTTTTAAGCCTTCCATAAATCTTAAATGAATAACTTTAGCATTATTCAATAACACATTCTCACAGAAAATAAAGTAATAAGTTGCAAAAAGAATGGTATATGTTAAATTGGTAGCAAAAGTATGATATTATATTTCAACAAAAACATCTTCAAAATGAATATAACAATTTTCACAGAGAGAATCTTTACACTCTCATAAAGGAATATTCTTGAACACTTTCAAAAAATTGACAATAATTGCATAAATACTCTTAATATTATACATCATTCAAAATAAACATAAAAGCTAAGATATTTAATATTCTGAAAAAAAGGGAGAAACTTATATGAATATGTCAATCTTATATATGACTTGATAATGTCAACTTACAAACAAAAAAAATCAATTATGTCAAAATTTGATATAAAAGATATCTTGAACATATTTAATTGTAATTCTCAAACATTTTTTTTAAAAAATTAAGTAAGTGATCACTTTTGTATTTGTCATATATCAAGTATTTGCTTTATATAACTATATATATTGACTCAACCAACCTCTTTGGATCCAAAGTATAAATACCCAAAAGTATATATAAAAAAAATATATACTACTTATTGTGAGTCATTCACCTTCTATACTTCAACAAGAAGAGAAGAAATATTAGTATGTATAAGTTTATCATGCACTTTCTTTTTTTTTTTTTTTTTTTTTTTTTTTTAAAAGAGGTTAAATGTCAAAGCATGCATGCATTGTAAAGAGAAGTCACAATAGAGAAAATAATTTGAGGAGTACTCCAATTTATGTTTACCCTATATTAATTACAATTTCACCTTTCTTATTAGAATGAAACATTTGTCAAAAAAATAATTTTAAATAATGACATAATATTATAACAAGAATATAACAGGACAAATTCTTTCTCAATTTTTTTTAGTACCAACTATTGTAATTAAAGACTTTATAAGATTTAAAAGTATGGCATACATGAGATTATATATATATATTTATTGTAATAATTATGACTTAGAGATAAATGCATTAAATAATAAAACTATTGAAAACCATACATACATCATGAGGATGACTGTTGTATTGTATCAGGGAGAAGAAGACTTAGATAAAGAAGAAAAAAAATAACAACAGCTACTTGCAGCTTGGAGAAAAGAAAAAAAAATACACAGTGATTCTTCTTACTGGAATATCAGTCTAGCTAGCATTGACTGACTATACTACAACTCAAGAGTCATCCTGAAAAAGGAAAAAGAAGGTTAGTTTATTTTTTATACAATTTATGATTGCGAGGGCGAAGATCATAATTTTTATATTGAGTGGACTTGTTTTTAACACCAGTATGAGTGCTATCAGGAGGAGCTTGTGACAGTACTGATTTACTTGAACAAGAAGACGTTTGTTGACACTTAGAAGAAGAAAGAATTGGAGGAGATGTGTTACAAGCAGCATCATGATTTGAAACTTGAGTAGGAGAGTGTTGTCTCACAGGAGTAGAAGATGCATTATCAACAGGAGCTTGATCATGTGATACACTTTTAGAAGAAACTGGAGGATATTGCAATGCTTCATTTCTCTTTTGAAGCTTCAAGATTCTGTTAGTGTGAATCAACATGGGTGAAGCGTGACTATTATTAGAATCTTGAATTTGAATAAGCACAGGAGAAATTATTTTCTTTACCAGGTATGGGCCTTGTATTTTTTTGTTAAACACAGTGGGAAATTTTACGTAAACAATGTCATTAACATTGATGTTGGAAAACTTTAATTTTTCTCTGGATTTTTAGTACACCTTTTGTCTAGACGATTCGTTATTCTTGTAAGCTTGATAGTATATTTTTTCAATAACATCCATCAATTTATGAATTTCATATGCAGTATTGAGAATTTTCCATGAAACTTGAGTTTTATAATTGGAATAAATGTCGTTTATTTCTCTTCCAAAATGAAGAAGATTTGGAGTGAATTTTGTGGCTGGATGAGGTGTAGCATTATATATGGATTGGTGAATTTTTAGAGCAGTTGGTATATCACATCCTTGTGAAGCCATTGTATTCACAGACGATTTTATTTGAGAATTGACTCGTTCACTTAATCCGTTGGCCTGGGGATGGGCTACAGAACTGTGTTCTAATTTAATGCCAAGCTTTTTATTAAAGAAAGAAAACATGTCACTAGTAAATTGAGAGCCATGATCAGTGAGCGTTAATTCAGGTTTTCCATGAGTGGAAATGTAATGTAATAAAGCTTTTGTAACAGACTCAGCGCTGATATTATTCAAGGCATATAATTCTAAATGACGAGAAAAGTGATCTATGACTGTCATCACATATTGACGATTCCTCAATGGGCCGAGTAAATCCATAGAGACTTTTTGATTGGGAGCAGTTGGAAGAGGCGCAGGTAGGTATGGAGCAGTATTTTTTTATGATTTTTGTTTACTAAACAAATTTCACAAGAGTTGACATAATTAATGGTATCTGAAACAAGGGTTTTCCAGGTAAATCTTTTCTTTAAATTAACAATGGTTTTATGAATTCCAGTATGAGTAATATGAGCAATTCTTAAGGCTTTTGCTCTAAGTGACAAAGGTAAAACAGCTTTGTGTAGCTCAATATCTTCAGAAGAAAAATGACCATTGTAGCAAAGTAACTCATTACTTGGATTAATATAGTAGCCATTTAAACTTTTAGATTTCTTATTATTTTTAAGATCTTCATAAATTTGCTTAATTTTTGGGTCTTTTTGTTGTTCAGAGAAGATGGTGTGATCAAGAATTTCTAATAATGGATCTTGATTATTATCATTATTTGGAGGTGAAGAGTCACTTTGAAGATGACATGTGTGGTGGATTTTGTCAATTAAACCACATGGAAAGTGAGGAATGTCATTATGTAAATCGTTTTGATTATCAACAATAGGTAGAGGTTCTTGTGAAGAAATAAGATCTGGATTATTATTGAGATCTTCAGTAGGAATGTGATGTGTTCTACTCAGAAAATCTGCTAACACATTCTCTTTGCCTGGTACATGCTGGAATGTGTACGAATATTCTGATAGTTCTAACATCCATCGAGTAGTAATATCAGCAGGAGATGTAGCCTTTTTATAATTATTAAGAGGTTTGGCATCGGATAGTAGAATAAAAGGTCGACCAAAAATATAGTATTTAAAAGCTGTTATGCCTTTGTAAATGGCATAAAGTTCCAATTTGATGGCAGGGTAGTGTCTTTCTGATTGAGATAGAGTTTTGGAATAATAGGAGATGGGTTTTAGTTCACCATCAAATTTTTGCATAAGAACAGCTGAAATTGCTGTCTTTGATGCATCTGTATTAACATAGAACGTTTCATTCCAGTTTGGGAGATTGAGCATAGGTTTATGGAAGAATATGTCTTGTAATTTTTTATATGCATTTTCTTGTTCAGATTTCCAAGAAAACTTATTTTTAGGTTTGGTGACTTCAATGAGAGGAGTAATCAATTTAGCAAAATTTTGAATAATTGACCTATAAAATGAACACAAACCTATGAAACTTTTCGTTTGCCTCTTGGTTTTAGGCGTTGGAAAAGAAGTGATTTTTAAAATGTTACTCGTAATAGGAAGAATTTTATGATCTGTGAGTTGGAAACCCAAAAAGTTAATACTTGTTTGCATAAATGCACATTTTTCAGGAGACAGAGTAATGTTATTAGCAATGAGAGTGTCTAATAGCTTAGTGAGTTTCATAGACATTTCTTCAAATGAATTAGCACCAACTACAATATCGTCTTGATATGCATAACATGAATCAATTTGAGATAATTGAATAACTGAGTCAATTAACTGTTGGAAGGTGCTTGCAGCCGTCTTCAAGCCAAATACGAGACGTAAATAGGTAAAAATTCCCCATGGAGTAGTAAAACTGAGTTTATCTTGCATATCTTTAGGTACCGCAATCTGCCAGTATGCAGAGGGCAAGTCAAGAGTAGTATAATACTTAAATTTTGATAACTGCACCAATAGATTTTGAATTCGAGGAAGAGGATATGAAGATGGAATTATTATGGAGTTTAACAATCTTAAATCCAGAGCCAAACGATACTTTTGAGGCTTAGACATATCAGTTCTCTTCTTTTTAACAAGAAGCATGGGACAAGCCCAAGATGAATTTGATCTCTTAATAATTCCAGCGTTTAACATTTGATTAATTTGGTCAAGAGCTTCTTGCTCAAGTGCCTGTGGCACAGGAAAAGGTAGCGTTTTGACAGGATGAGAATTTAGCATAGAGAAATGAGGATTGACCAGGTCGGTATGACCTAAAGTGTCAAGAGATTTTGAAAAAGCTAAAGCTTTACTACATAATAATTTGGTCAAAGATTCCTTTTCATGAGGAGGTAAATGTTTAAGATCAAAGTCATTTGGGGATAATTCTTGAATACGTTTTCTTTTAATCTCTTCAGATGGTAAAATTAAATTACAATAATCGTTCTCAAAATCCAAATCAAAAGAGTATTCTTCAATATATTTCTCATCTACATTGATACATTCGCCAATAATTGAATTTTTATTTAAATGAATATCCAGCTTTGATATATTCTGACATACAACCAAAAATAAATCATTTTGAATAGAAGATTTTGAGTGCAATGATTCATGTAACACAAGACCTTTGTTTTTTAAATTGGGTTTGAAAATAAAATATTCAGATGGAGGATTCAAGTACTTAACATGTAAATAAACAAAAGAATTAGGAGGAATTAATTCTCTATTGAGTAATTGTACCATATTGGAATTCACCAAAATTTTATTACCAATATTTAAATGGGTTTGCTTTTCACCAACATAACTAAGATCATTAGTATTTTCAGATGAAAAATTCTTGCCAGGTATATTATCATTAGTAGATACATAGTTGACAACATTACCATAATCAGTTGGAAAATAGTTAGAAAAATAAGTAAAATTACGATCAATATAAGGATTATGAAAATTCATAGCAGTGTTAGCAACATTATTTGTAAACAAACCATTATTTTGAAAACTATAATTGTAAGGATAGGTTGTATAATTGCTGACTAATTGTAAATTTGTGTCATCATAATTTGCACATATATTATCAGAATAAATACCATTACTTAGATTATTTGACATAGAATCTTCATAACAAGGCATCTTGTGTACATCTAAAGAATATGGTACCCTTGAATTAACATAATTATATTCAGAATTCATAAAATAGCAAGTAAGAGATTCGTTATAACTGTGAAAAGGAATATGTTTATCTTTAATTAAAATAGACTTAAAGCTGGGTGATATGGTAATAGAATGTTTGTTGATAAACTCAAATCCAAGTATGCCTTGAAAATGAACATTTTGTATCTTTGTAAGGTAAAAAAACATGATGAAAAAAAATTTATCAATTTTAAATGCTATTTCTATGCATCCTTTGAAGAAAACCTTAGAATTTATGGTAGACACCGATACATTCCTGGATAAAAATTTGTAATGAAGCCTGGATTTAATGTTATGAAAGCATTGTTCATCCAAGAGAGATAAACTTGAACCAGTATCTATTAATGTGGAGATTTCATTACGTTGAACGTTTATTAGGATGCATGGAAGAACATATGAATTATTAAATGAGCTGCAGATGACATGTCTTTCTTGTACATCATCATCAATTTCAAGACTTTGTTTGGATGTCAACGAATTATATGAACAGGAAGATTTGTTAAGTTTAGCTGTCATAGGAGAAGTTTGGACAGCTGTGGATGACACTAAGGTAACTGAAGAGCGTTTGTCAAATTGTTGATGTTTGTTTTTGTTGTGAAAGAGTACTGACCCTGAATGAGAATTACGGGAGAGAAGGCGGTCAGTAGAACCAGTCTCCCTTATGTGTTTAAATGGTAAACCTTGTTTTTATTTTCAGAAGAAGAGGTGTGGCTTTGTCTTCTGTGAGGGTGAGACGAAAAATGAGATGACGAGTTTTGATTAGAATTACTAATAATGTTTTTGAATTTGTAGCATGAGTCCATACGATGATTGAATTTCCCACAGAACGCACACTGCACAACATCTCGTCTGTGATAAAAGGATGTAGAATTTTTTTTGTGAGAATATTTGTCAAAGGTGGGTTGATAAGGACGTTTCCGGTAAAAGTTACGTTGACGAAAATTATTGTTACGTTTATTTGTAGCCTCTTGTCTCGGAGGAGAAGGCGAAAATGTTCTAGCTTTTCTTTTGAAATTACGAGAAGTATGAGAATTGTCTTTTGGAGTTTGCAAAGGAGAGTAGTTGGTTTGAGAATTGTGATAAACTTTATCCTTCGTATGCTTTATAGGAGTTTTATGAAGAACATTATTAGAATTATCGTGGACTTTTTCAGTATCCAAACAATAGGCTTGATTATAATTCTCGTAAGATTTTTTAGGAGGGGAGTCGTAAATATCTTGAAGAAAATTTGCTCGTTCAAGAGCTAACTCAAAAGATGAAATATTTTCTTCAAGAATTTTTCGTTTAATTTGTTTAGGCAAAGACTCAAGAAAATGAGTGAATTTTAATGAATTGAGAGCAGGAGGATCCAATTTAGGGTAAGCCAGCCGAAGTTGTTTATCCAGTCGAAAAGCAAAATTTTTGACTGATTCACTTGAATCTAAACTTAAGTTCTGCAAGGACTTAAGAGAAACAGACTTTTTTGAGGGTAAGAAATAGTCTATAAAAGTTTTTCGAATGTCTTGGAAATTAGAGTTCTTGAGCTGAGACTGGATTTCAAGAAAGAAGAGTAAGGCAGTGCCTTCAAGTTTGGATTTGAAGAGAACAAAAAGTTCTTTATCTGTGAAATTATTTAACTCTTGTATATCAGATAATTGATCAAAGAAGAATTCCACAGTCTGAGGGTTGTCATCGAATGGCTGAATGGCAATATTTAATTTAGACTTGGGTGGCATGATGAAAAAAATTAATATAAGAGCTCAATAAATGACATGATAAGTTTGGTTATAGACTGGTCTTGTAATGAATAATAATATATATATATAAATTGACCCATTATTTAGAAAAAAAAAATGACGAATTTCATTTACGTGATATACCATTTTTATATATTAAAAAGAATAACAAATATATGACGAAGAGAAGAAAATGCAAAAATATCTTTCTTATCATGTGATCAAAATAACATGGCCCAAAAACTTATGTAAATATCTATTATATGGCTCAAAACATATATTGTTATATTTATGAGAAGAGAATAATTTATGTCAGCATTATCATTTATATTTACCTGCACCTCCGTTAAATAATATATATATTAGTTACAAATTATATCATGGCAAGAAAAAAATATTGAAAAATTATGTTATATATTTACTGCACTGCTCCAGAAAAATATTATGTCAGCATAAAATTAAGATATATTGCATTTATTTATTGTACGAGACTGCATAAAATATAAATATAAAACATTAATCATTGCATGAAGAAGTAATTTGCAGAAAATGAAAATACAACTGAAGATAATGAAGACATAATTGAAGATAATGAAAGATAATTGAAGAAAATTGAAGATATTTATTTTTTTTTGTGGGAAATATGTATCTATAACAAAAATACAATGGTAGCCATGGAAGATGATGGTCAAGAGGTGGTCACTGCATCAAAGGAAATTGGATGCTGTTGTGTTTTAAAAGGAAGACGATGGGAGGAGAAACACTTTTCTATTTTGTTTCAAACTCAGAAGTAGGCCAAGTGAATCGTATAAATGCTTATGTACATTGCGAAGAATGAGGGCCGGCAAAAGACCCGAAATGGCTACCTTCATTACCTCTTTTAAAACAATAAAAGAAATCTTAAATCAAGATGACAACAGTTTCAAAGTTAAATTATGAAAAAAAAATATAAATTGATAAAAGAAATAAAGTTACCTGTGAAGTCCTTGGCTGCTGACGAATAATACCAGACAGACACATGCACAGGAAATTAAAAATGCAAACAGATTGCAAGTAAAAATACTTTTATTTTTCATGAAAAACTTGTTTACCTTTTTTTTATGAATATTGAATATTTCTTCACAAGTATATATATTCTTGCTCTCGTACACATTAATCAATTTATCATATATTTTGAAGCAATAATTTCACAAACGATGTTAATCATAAAATTGATATATTGGAACAACAAATTCTTCTTTATAACACATTTTTATGTATCTTCACAGGATGAACTAAAACATCACATAGGTACATGTAATTTTCAAATATATATTTATATTAGCAGATAATTTTTCCAGACAGAGTTGTACCTATATTCTCTTCTGGAACGCCCCGTGATATTCAAAAATTTATATATAATATATATATTTCTTGGGCCAAAATATCGATACAATGAAAACAGATTATGGAATAAAGACTTTACGTAATAAATACCTTCACTACATGAAAGAGACTCTACTCCTGAGCCTACTTTTCAGAGGACGGAGAACTCATTAAACGTTATTTGGAGAGTTGAGAATATAAATTGGTTAGAGAGCATTATTTGACGAGAAGATGATGAGTAAAAATATTTAGAAGAAACATGACGACACTCTACTTTCGCTATGAAGTTAGCACAAGAGCAACAAACAGAAGATTCATGATGTCACCTTATTTAAATTGTGTGACCCAAAAAAAACAAAACAAAATAATTTTTGGATACTTTTGAATGTAGCCATACTCATCGCCGCCTTAAAAAATCAACTGAGTAATCCTGGCATGGACATTTGCAGAATAAAACTTGCTCCATCCAACGGTCACGGGGGGCGCACACATGCCCCGGAATTCCGCTAAATTTTGATCAGCCAGCAGCACCCATCTCGGCAGGAGTCTAACAGCGCGACTGACTGCGGTGGCTGAGAGCAGGAGGGAAAAAGAGGAAGGGTTAAAATAAACCCGAAATGCGCCAAGTTGGCAGCGAGCGAAAGAGGGGAGCGATGGCAAAATAAGCCAAGATACGATACAAAGTATGAGGAAATATGAATTTAATAAAAACAGAATTGATAATCCCCTAAAGAAGGGAGGCCAAAGCAGGTGGCCATGCACTCAATGGCTTAAAATACGTCACCTGCGGAAATTAAACTGATAGGCTAAGGGGAGTGTCCGAATAAACGGAAGTTCCACCCATAGAACAAGCCAGAATGTTCTCGAAGGATTTCTAAACCGGAAGGAATGACATCGAACAGGATTTTACCGGCTTGGAACATTCGAAAGCTAAGTAAGAAAGAAAAGACTACAGGCGACGATATGAAAAGAAACGAAATCGAAATAAAATTTAAATTAAGAACATTAATAAAAAGGAGGTGATAGGAAATAAAATGGCTAATAAAATTGAATTAAACAAAACATATGGGGGGGTTATCGAGTAACCACCACAATATATATTAAGACATATATAAACACAATTAACATAACAGCCCAACATGGACTGAAAACACTACTCATCGTTTTTCCGACATCGCGTGCCATGTTGCCGACCGATAACGTTGCCCAACATGGTTTATCAAAGGCAAATTGTCCGGCATATCGGCCAGGCTGACTTAGATGTTACTTCAGTATCACGTTTATTCTATTTATTTGTTTTTCATTTCTTTGCTGTATAATGCATTCAGGTCGATTTTCACAGATGAAAGTGGTATTTAATTTTATTTTTAAATGATCGAGATTTCAAAATTTAGTCTTTTGTACAATTATTTTTTAAAATAATTTTCAAAAGTTTCAGTGTTTTCTGTTTTTATCCAAATGTTTGCATGAGCAAATTACTAATTAAATTTATATTAATGAGATATTATAATTTTTACTTAATTAAATTTTTATCTAATGAAATGAATAATATATTTTGCAATATTTTCTAAATATTAACAAAAAAATGTTATAAATTAACTTATTTGTAAATTTATTCAGTTATATCAGCTAAAAACAATTCCGTTGTCTTTATACTTGATTAAGGAACTCACCCAAGATGGAAAATAGGAAACCCGGTTTCGATTCCTGCCCCCAGTTATTTTTTCACTCCATATTCGATTATTGTATGAATTGTGTTTATGTTTTAAAGATAGAAAACTATAAATGCACAAATAATGTATTAGAAAGTAGCAAACAGCTGTTTCGAATCTACTATCGAGATTCTTCATTAGTGCAAAACTCAGCCAGCTAGAAAAAGCAAAACTGAGTTCAGTTTTTTTTCTAACTCGTCGAGTTTTGCGCTGATGAAGAATTTCGATAGTAGATTCGAAAAAACTGTTTGCTACCTTTTCATACATTATACCTTTAAACATTTTTGCATAAAGGCTTTATTTGCTATTTTAATGTGTTTATGTCTATCTTCATATCTACCTTTAATAAATAAGTTTTATTTTTTTCATGAAGCTTGGTATCTGACATGAAAACACTGTTGTCGTAACTTTTCTCATACTATTTTACCTATTTATTTATGAGATTTAAGGCAGGCGTTTGAAAAGTTTGTATTTTTCACAAAAATAGTAATATTTTATATAATTATACTATAAATTACAATATAATTTATAATATTAATATATAATATTATACATTAATTATATAATTTATTATATTTTATATAATAATACTTTGTATAATTTTAGCAAAATTAATGTATTCTTTTTTATTTTGGGGGGGGGGGGGTCCCATTAGAATTATTGTTTGTTTCAAGAGAAACATTTATTTCTCTTTCTATCAAAGTTTTCATCTTTTTGCTGGATTTATTCAAATGATTTAATGTTTTATTTATTTTTGTAAAATGTATTAAGTAGGATTTAAAAAAAAACAACTGATATTTAAATTCAACATTAAGTGATCGAGCTTTCAAAAAAGAAAAAAATCATCATTTTGCAGATATTGTTTTTAAAACGAATTTTAAATTATTAATTTCCTACTTTTTTAATTGTTTATATTTGTGGTAAATCAAAAAATGTGAAGTGTAAAAAATGTAATTTTTTTTTGGAATAAGTTTCTTTATTGTTACAAATCTACAAAACACACATGTATGTATTTTTTTTTTTTAATTTTAAATGATAATACCTTGAAGATTTTCAAATTTATATAACAAAGTTTGTGCGGGTTCATATATTTCCCAGTTAAAATACCATTATTTTTTATTAAAAGTAATTTAATTTAATTCAAATGCGCAAAATATTGCCTTTTTAGGGAGATTTTCATTAAAAAATAATGATATGGAAGAATTTCCTTGCCTTGAAATTCCAAACTCGTTCGAAACATGTATAACTATAAAAATGTAAAATTCATTTTTATTTTCAAAAAATTTATAAAACCTACTTGTCTGTAAATTTGAAATTACAGTCCATTAGTATAATGAACATATTTTAGTTTCAAATAGTGAATAATTATTAATACAACTTTTCAGGACATTTGTTACAATATATAACTTTTTTATCTTTTGTAGATATTCAGTTTCACACACCTCCCCCCTTAATTTCTAAAATCTTTTAAGCAAAGCCTCCGAGCTTTCCGATATTTTTCATCCGAAATGTATTTCTCTTTAAAATAAATTCATTATTGTGATAATCTTAGTTTCAATAAAAGAAAAATGTTCCTCTGATATTTCAGGTATTAAAAGATTCATGAAAATCATCAAAATATTCAGCATTTTACATTTTTTGTGAAAAGTATCATTTGCAAAAACTAAGTGCATTCTTTTTTGAAATTTTTCCATTAGCTTAGTCCTTTGTTTCATTCGAAACGTTTCTTTTTTACCCCGAAGACTTTCTCTTTTTTTTCATATTTTTATTCTATTGATTTTTGTTGCAAAATCTATTCAGATCGATTTTCATAGATGCAAGGGTTACTTAAATTTATTTTTAAATGTTGTTAAGAACAAATTTTAAAATTAATTTATATTAATGAAATATTATGATTTTTACTATACAAAACACATACCTCATGTAATATGTAAAATATTTTATAATAACTATACTTGTATATATTTCTATATTTACGTAATTATTACGTGGAAAATGCGATAAATTAACTATTTTCTATTTATCAATTTATTTAGTCATGCTTAATTACACTCCATTAGTATAATTCACCTATTTTAGTTTAAGATAGCGAATAAATATTCATACAATTTTCAGGACATTTATAAGAATATATAACTTTTTAACTTTTCGTAAATACTCTATCACACATTTTTTTCACAAATTTTCCCAAATCTTTTATACGAAGTCTCCCCGATTTCTGTTATTTTTTCATCAGATGTATATTTCTCTTTAAAATAAAATTCATTATTGTGATAATCTTAATGTCCCTAAAAGAAAAAGGATTCTATGATATTTCATGCATTAAAAGATTGATGAAAATTTTCATCAAAATATTCAACTTTTTTATATTTTTCATGAAAAGTATCATTTTCAAAAACTAAGTGTATTCTTTGTTATTTTTTTTCATTTTTGGAAATTTTCCATTAGCTTAGTTCTTTGTTTCATTTAAAACATTTCTTTTTCACTTTGACGACTTTCTCTCTTTTTTTCATATTTTTCTTCAACTGATTTCTTTTTCATTTCTTTGTTGTATAATCTATTCAGATCGATTTTCATAGATGCAAGTGTTACTTAAATTTTTTTTAAATTATCGAGCTTTAGAAATTTAGCCTTTTGAATAATTATTTTTAAAAACAATTTTCTAAAATTTCAATTCTTCTGGTTTTTATTCTAATGTTGGTAAGGATAAATACTACTTATATTAATGAAATATTATGATTTTATTAAACAAAACACATGTATTATGTAATATATAAAATATTTTATAATAACTGTATTTGTGTATTTTTCCACGTTTGCATAATTATTACGTGGAAAACGCGATAAACTAACTTTATACTTATCAATTCATTTACATATGCAGATTCACATTGTTTTTGTACTTATAATTAAATGAACTTAATGTTTCGAACGTTGTCACAATAACGGTGTCCCTTTTTTTAAAAAAAAACTTTTGTGTAACATACAGAATAAAATGCAGAATTTACATACTTGGTCAACGATATTATTGAAAATAACGGTAAAACCGGGTTCGATTTGTTTGAGAATTTCATACGTTATTACAATATTTCTCTTATATCTTATAGAATATAAGAAAGATACTAGAGAGAATAATATATATATATAGAGAGAGAGAGTAAGGAAAACCTCCATTTTAAATATATAATATATATATATATATATATATATATATATATATACATATATATATACAAAGATGGGGGAGGCAAAATATACGAACACCTGTGAGATAATGGAGAATCATTATTAATATGGGGTTGGTCTACCCTTTTACTGAGTTTCAGATTTAATGTTACCTTTTATCGATGTATAAAGGTCACGGACAATATTAAAAATTATATTTAGCCATTACTTTTGTAGAATGGTCTCTAATTCCGAATTGCTGGATGAAGGAAGAAATTGAGAACGATGTTTGGACTACAAATCTTCCAATACACTTTTAATAACCTATAAATTCAGAGATTGAGGGGGCCAGGAAAGATGTACAACTTCATGTCAAGCTCTTTAAACCAAGCTTGAACACACCTACAGTATGGATAGGAGCACTGCTGTCTTGAAAAAGCGGTCACTCTCCATGAAATAAATTCTGGACAAAATCGTGGACATGATCCCCTAGACTAGTTAGATATTGATTGGATTTGATGCCCCCATTTAGAATAACAAGTGATCCAAGACCGCGCTAAGATATCGAACCTCAGACTATAATAGAGCCACCCGAATGCTTCAAATTCAGCATCAGGTATTCAGGTTCTCTCGGCGTTCTACAAACACAAACGCCTCCGGTCGTCTGAAATAAGGGGAATGATGATTCATCTGACCATATTTCATGTGGCCAACTCTGTGGTGACCACCGTTTGTGATCTTTACCACAATGGAGTCGCTTGAAAGCATTAGTTGCTGTCAAAAGTGTTTTTGAATTGCCTGTCTGCCATAATTGCTAGCAGAATGGAGTTCCTTTTTGAAAATTTGTTGCAGTGGGATCCTGGAGATGTCTGTTCATTTTGGATGTTATCTCGGATAACAATTGCTTGTGTTCCACGCTGCTATGGGCTTCAAGACTAGTCTATCCCTATCTGCAAGCTTGGACTTTTGGCCACTGTTGTGCTTTGAAGACGTCGTCTTACCCTTTTTCGTATACGCTGTCATAACTGCTGTACCGTACTCCTTGTAACCCCTAAAAGGTTTGTCGTTTCCGTAACCGATGCTCCACTTAAAAAGCGCTCCAAAAATCATTTCTATTTGGAACTCTGACAGATCTGAAATTTCAACTTATTACACACAGTTAGATTGATGCATGCAACACAAGTTACTGCTGTTGAGAGACTGATACCTTCCTCTCAACGCTCATTAGGTGGCAGACGTCTGTTGCAGGTGGCGCGGCCGTACTGCAGGTCTGAAATACCTCATACTTTTCCACAGGTGTTCGTAATATTTTGTCCTCCATCTGTATATCAACATACAATTAGCAGTTTTTAATCCTCACATTCGCAGTTTTATGCTGTAAATATCTCATTACGTGAATTACATTTGACAAATTTTACAATAAAATCTTTTCAGAATTCTGCCAGAAATATGAGTATTTATACAGCATTGCATCTAAATGCTATACATTTATAACAAAAAAGAAATAATCAAGTCATTTGTTGATAGTGAAACATAATTTGTTTAGTTTATCATAAGTTACCGTGATTAACAATGTAAATAATTACATTTTCAGCTATTTTCTATAAATATCCCATTAAATGAAGAGCTAAAACCCAGAATGTCAATATTAGTAAATTTTATTTTCTAATGAAAGAAATAATCTTGACAATTGTAGTTTGGCATCTACATTTTTGTTTTATAACTTTATCATAAATTCTTATCATTCAAGAAGGTTGCATAAAATATGACTACTTTTAAAGCATTAAATTTAAATGATATACATTTAACACATTAAAAAAAATTAATAATAATCTATTGACAGTGAGACAAAATTGGTTTAGTATTATATAAGTTATCGTGACTAGTAATTTTAATAAAAAGATATATAAATGATATATATCTATATATGATGCTAAAAGCACAATATGATAATAATTGTAAATAATCCACTAAATATGTTATTTTATAATGAAAGACTTAATCTTGACAAATGTAATGTGGTATATACGCATTTTAATAACTTCTAGTCTAAATTCTTTTAAGTGAAGAAAATTGCTTTATGTCAACTATTTTTAAAAAATTGCATTTAAATGATATATATTTAACACAGGCAGTGATTATCCATTGACAGTGGGACAAAACTAGTTTAGAATATCATAAGTTATCATGATTACATTTTTAATAATTACATTCGTAGTTGTTGTCTAGTTATCGCATTACACAGGGTGCTAAAAGCACTATATAATAATAATTGTAGATCTTCTACTAAATATTTTGATTTCCAATTAAACAAATGATCTTGACAACTGTAGTTTGGGAACTACATTTTTTATAACTTCTAGTATAATGCTTGTACTGCTTGAAATATAACTATTTTCAAAGTACTGCATTTAAATGATACATATTTATCACACATAGACACAAAAATCTCAATTGACAATGGGTCAAAATTAGGTTAATATTTCGAAAGTTATCGTAATGAAAAAATTTGCATCATATAGATAAAAATATAACGATAGTGATTGACATCAAACGATTTAGGAAGCCATTCATTTAGTTTAATTGAAATTTTCGTAGAAAAAAAATATTTTGCTCACAATTCTTAATTCTCATTATTTCCGAGTGCAATTTTTTGCATATAATATTATAAAACCCATTAATTTTATTGTTTTTGTGTTTATTTAAAATTCCAATTCTTTTTGAAATGTCTTTCAATTATTTAAAATAGATTTTAGAAACTTTCATATATTTCAACAGAAATGTCATGTACTGTGAAATAAATATATTCATTAGAGATTTTTAGTATTAGATTTATTCTTTTGTCAACAGTAAATTTTTTCTCTTGCTCTTTTTCGATTATTTTACTGTTAATACACATTTCTTCATCTTTGCTTTATCTCATGGTACAACAATCTATACTCACAAAATATGTTTCGAAAATGACTTTTTATTGTAGTAAAATGAATAGCGACCTTCTCCGCGATACTCTTACTTTTTTATCAGAAGTAATGAATCAAAATGTAGAATTTAAAAAATGATTAATTTATAAGTTTGTTTTCTTGTCAAAATAAAAATGCCATTCCATGGCTGTATTTGACATATTTTAATTGTCATTCACGAGCTTGAACATGCAATGTTTTAAGTTCAATCAAAATATAATTTTCATTTTCTATTCAAATAAACGATAATTTCAATTTCAAAATTGTGTCAAACAAAATTATATCAAACAAATCTAGCAACACTTTTCCTTTTACCTTTTGTCCATTTTATCCACTAAAATTTATGGATTTAGTTGTCATCATTTCAAAAATGCCATTAGAAATTTTAAATAAAAATTAATATTTCAAAATTACTTCAAATGTTATAACTCTATGATAACTTCTGCATCGTCATGTCCATAAAATAACTGGTATTTTATTTGATTGTTCAACATTCTACATTCTAGTAGCAGTAAGAGACAGTCGCTATTTGACATAATATATTAATAATGTTTCAATTTCGTTAAGGAAAATTAGCCACAAACAAATGCTGAAATATTTATATTGCTCTTAGTACCACTGTGTTTTTTCATAAAGGAGCCTGCAAGCGATGAAGATACATTAAAGAAATTTCTGCTTGAAAACTATTTAAAAACCTGCAATAAGTAAATAGACTGTTTACTTAATAGTAGCAAATATAACATTTTAAAACAAAACATTTCAAAATAGATATTTTGCACATATGACAATTTAAACATTTATAATCTGCGATACTTAAATATTAAAAACAATGCTATGTAGAAAATTACAAAAACAAAATTTCATCAAAGTTGCCATTCACAAAATGACGTCAGAATTACCCACTGGCTCGTTTTTTATAATAGATGTACATATTCCGAGAATAATTATAAACTGTTAAATATTTCGAGCTCAATGTGAACTCGAAATTTGTGATTATAACTGCCAAATTTTGCAACATTGTCTCTTGCCTGCATAGTAATAAATGCATGAAATATAATCTTATATTTTCATTCTGATTGGATTATGTTAATATCAATAATGTAAACAGCAAAAGTAATATTTATGTGTATACATTTGTAAAATCTCATTCACCAAGTGTGTAATGTTTCTTGTTGTAGTAGAAGGATAATTTTTTTTCTTATTTCATAATTACTTAATTTGCCCATATCATTATACAGTTCTTCCAAGTATTTACAATAGAAGATACCTTTGATATTTTTTTAGCAAAAATATTTTTCACGGAAAAATAAATGCTTTACTTTTTCTTCATATGTTTTTAATTTGAATTTTTCCATTAGCTTCATTCTTTCTTTCAAATAAAACATTTCTTTTTCAACTCAAGGATTTTCTTTCTTTTTGTTTGATTTTTTTTCTATTGATTACCTTTCCGTTTCTTTCTTAAAATGTATTCCGAACGATTTTCTATAGAAAGAAATGTTATTTAAATTTATTTTTAAGTGTCGCAGTTTAAAAAATAAGAAATACTTTGGAGGATGTTTTTCTAAAAAGAATTTCGAGAATTCCATTGCTTGAGGATTATTTTATTGAAAGATTATTATAGCGATTATTAAAAAATATTTTTTTCTCTTAAACTCTAAGTTTTAGTTATAAAATTTAAAGTTTATCAGGAATTTAATAAATTATTTTTTATGAATAAGCTATATTTTAAAATAATGAACTGAAGGACCGCTTAGGTAGGATGTTTAAAACTCTAATTTTAACCATTCCCCTTTTTTGCTCATACTTCGTATGTGCGACGTGTTTTTGCAAATCATCATTTGTCCGTACCAAGTACGGGCATACGTATTTCAATCATGATTTATTTTTCTTGCCCGGAAATTTTTATTGTAAATTTTGCTGTGATTACAGTAAGCATTTTTCTGATTCAACTAGGCAAAAATTTTGTTTTTGAAAAACCGATGATAAAAGATCAAAAATTTTCTAAAATACATAAAAAATAGGCATTTTTTCATTTTTTTTTATTTTTGAATATTGATCATTTAAATGGCTAATTGACTTTAATACATATACACTTTGAAATGTGTTTTAAAACGTAGAAAAGCATACAAAAAAACTTTTAAAAGATTTAATCCACAATTAAGAAGCAGTAGCATCTAAGCCGTAGTTGTAACCTGACAGCTTTAGAGCCCTGAATCCAACCTTTTCCTGTTCCTTATGCCTTTGATGAAACGAATCTTCTTTTTAACGTGTCTGATTTCTAATATTATTTATTTCTTCCTCAGGGTGAGTAACTCTGAGCATGACTACTCAACTGACACTTAATCATGTAAGTTTTTTCACTTTTTAATTTTTATATTTTAGATATTTTAAAAGATTGTTCTTATATGTTTTATTTGTGTCTTTAAGTAAACCTCATGCTGTGTATATTACGTTGTATAAAATTCTTATCAAAATAGTAAAAGGATATAGTTAGATGAATGACAAATTCATAAATTACTAACAACTATTAAAAGACCGTTTTTTATTTTCGACAAATCCAGTGATTTATATGAATTTGTCAGTCATCATGGCTGAGATCAGCTAACTCTAATTGAAAATACAAATAGAGCAAGAGCCCGTGAATGACAGACCTTCGTTATTTTATAAAATCTGAAACTTTCTCTGGCAGTCTTCCAACACAGATAGGAACGATGGGTAATTATGAAATTCGGATCGTGGTGGCTTTGGCAGTTAACAGGTAGCAAAAGTGTAATACCCAACTTACTTTCGTCACTTTATAAAGAGTAATTCTTTTATATTTCCTTCGGAATAATATTAGAAATCACGTCCTCCATTGCCAGACACTTCCTATGGTGTCAACCCCTTGCCAGACACCACTAAACTTTAATAAATTGAAATTCTATTTTCGTCATTTTATAAAAGCTGAATTTTAACATGTTACTGGGGTAACTACCAAAAGAAGTTTTCTCAGTTGCCAGACAGTTTAGGTAGTTCCAACCCCCGCCAGACAGTTATATACGGCGGCTTCTCAATACACTGGAGTCTGTGTATATCCCGGCGTGAAACGGACATTTTCCCCTTGGCTCTGAAATTGGCGACAGTTATTTAAGTTTGCTGAATTCAGGAGAAAGCGAGGAAGGAAAATCCCACACATTTCACCATTTACTAAAATATATGTATAAATATCGCACAAAAGATAGCATAACAGCGCCACCTGCCACTTCTGGGGATTGAGAGATTGCGGAAATCGTGAAAATAGCAGCATAACAGTGCCACCTCTAGGGCGATTTAGACCAAAAACTAATAAGCACCAATTTAAATCAAGAACTAACTGAATACAAATTTTTATTAAATTCCGTGCATTAGGTTTCGCGTTATTTCATGAAATAAATCATAAATAAATAAAAATTATATATATATATATATATATATATATATATATATATATATATATATATATGTAATATATGTATACTACATATGTATGTCAACATTTGAACGAAGAGTGGTTTAGGTGTTTAGGGGTCATAATCGGTGAAAATATACAAAAAAAAATGTTATGATTTAATTTGTTAGATATTGTTTTTTCTTTTTGTTGCCATAACATAAAAAGGAATTTTATAAACAGCACAAAAAACATTAAAACTTGTACTGTCAGTATAATACATGTACTGAGTACGATGCGCAGTGAACTGTACTGAGTAACTGTACTGAGTACTGAGCGCAGTGTACTGAGTAAGATGCGCAGTGAACTTGGCCATGTACCAGCGCTTGCGCTTTCTCATACACGCAACAACGCCAAATAACTGCCGTCAATTTCAAAGTGAAGGGGAAAGGGGGAAAATGTACGTTTCGCGACGGGCTATACACAGACTCTAGTGTATTGAGAAGCCGTCATATTTGTCTGTCTGTCTGGGGTTGGAACTACCTAAACTGTCTAGCAACTGAGGAAATATCTTCTGGTAGTTACCCAAGTAGCATGTATAAAATTCAGCTTTTATAAAATGACGAAAGCAGAATTTCAATTTATTAAAGTTTAGCTGTGTCTGCCAAAGGGTTGCCACCATAGGAAGTGTATGACAATGGAGGACGTAATTTCTAATATTATTCCAAAGGAAATATAAAAAAATTACACTTTATAAAACGACGAATACAGAGACTCTAGTGTATTGAGAAGCCGCCATATATGTCTGTCTTACGGGGGTTGGAACTACCTAAACTGTCTGGACACTGAGGAAATATCTTCTGCTAATTACTCAAGTAACATGTATAAAATTTAGCTTTTATAAAAGGACGAAAGTAGAATTTCAATTTATTAAAGTTTAGGGGTGTCTGGAAAGGGGTTGTGACCATAGGAAGTGTGTGGCAATGGAGAACGTGATTTCTAATACTATTCCAAAGGGGAAAAAATACGCTTTATAAAATGACGAAAGTAAGTCGGTATTTTTTTCATCTTTGCTATCTGTTAACTGCCAAAGCCACCACGATCCAAATTTCATAATTACCGATTGTTCCTATCTGTGTTGGATGACTGCGTTGAGACAGTTTCAGCTTGTGTAAAATATTTAGTGTAAAATATTTAGTATGAAATGCATTAAAATTAAAACAAAATTTAAGCATATATTTACATATATTTAACACATAATAAGGCTCTATTACGGAATTGCGGGTACTACTTTATTATTACGTCGACCAGCTTCGCCAAATACCCTAAATCGCGAGACTCCTCGTAAATTATGCAAAACGGCATAATTTTTATTTTAAATAATAACAAAAAAATAGTAAAATATTAATAAAAAAATGAATAAAACGGCAAATGAAAAACCTCTTAACAAACACATATGTAACGCGTTTAATGTCATGTGAGTTTGAAATTTGTGGTAAGGCATTATTGCATTAAATCTTATACTTTGGCAATAGTTTTTTATTCGAAGAAGTAACTATGTACTTTCGAATTACGAAAAAGAAACATCCTTTTAATTTAAAAATTATAATCATATTAACTAACAATTTACTGCGTCAGATTAAGCGTCTCATTTACAATTAAATTGTATATTTCAATAGAAATTTGAATGAAATACATAGGTCACAAACAATTTGATAGTTAAAAAGATAACAGATAACAGATATATCGGAAACAAAGTATCATTTCGACATATTTCTTTATTCGAAATGTATATTTTTTTCTCCTTTACATTCACACCTTAAAATAAAAACTTCCGAAAACTTTTATGTACGTTTCATACGAATTTTTATTTCGAGAATACGAAAAATATTTTTTCGGTTAATCGAGAATACTATATTCAATAGGTCTTTTTCCTTAATACATACTAAATTTCATTTTTAACTCCAAATTTCACGTCACTATCTCCTTTTGTCCGGGAGATACACACAGAAAGACAGAAGGACAGACAAGCACACAAACATGCGGAAGGCATTCCCCCCCCCCTAAAATTATGTTTTTCGGTTTGGTTTGGTTTATTTTTGTCGTCCGATTATCTGCGCTAGGGATATAGGACCAGGGGGGAATGCCCTTCGTGGGGGTCTTTCTAAGGGAACCTAACCCGTATTTACGCAAGGTTCGAAGAAAACCACGAAAACTCCGAACGGTTAGGCCGACAGCCGCGATTGGGTTCGAACCCAGCACCTGCCGTCTACCAGTTTGAGGTCAGAACCTCTCGGCCACTGGTGGGGCAATATGTTTTTCGGAAAGTTTTTCGGAACACTTACCCTACACTACGTATTACGGATAAGTAACATCATACACTACTTATGATGGATATATTATTGATTTGGTATAACTTTGATAAAAATTTATGAAAGAACTTAGATTATAATTTCAAAATTCAAATCAAATAATAATTAAACACGTTTTTAAATTAAGAAATTTTGTAAAAAAAAAAAAAAAATACATATATTAAACAATTTAGAAAATAGTGAATACGTTATAAATTTAGAATAATTTTAAAGGTTTTTTGCAAAGTAAAATTTTTTATATGGCATGCATATGTATATAATATGTACATGATTAAAAATATTCTTTAAAGTGTTTTCGGATTTATTTAATAGATAAAACTTTAAGTTAAGACATCAAAATTCCAATGTCAAAAGATAACTATTTGCGGAACTAGCCCAATGCTAAGATTTAAAAGCCATTTTCTAAATCACCCTAAAATATTTATTCACGAGCAAATATACCGTAAGAATCGGTATTATGAATTTATGATTATATATCTCTTGTGTGAAAGGCTGCGTAGCAGTGACATAGCTGCGAAATGATTTAGAATACTGTTTCATGCTTGATAACCCAGAAAATAAATCGAGCTCAAAGACGTCTACAATCCGTCTATATGATAACTAAGTTAAAAATGAATTTATGCTTCGTTTAAGACACAATGTTGGAGAAAGAATAACAAATAACGGATTTTTCGGGACTTAATGCATTATCAAAAAACTTCATCAAATTATTCAACACAGGATTTTTTTAATTAAAATTGCCCTTTTCGGTAAAATATATCTTTATAATCGTGGTTTTTCTATATTGCCTTTATTCTTTATTTCAACTAGAGAAGAGGTTTCTACGCGTACCCCTGGCCTCGCCTGACTTTGCTTCGTCTCCCTGGGAGTATGTGGTGAGTCTGCTAGGGGTACATAAGAATAATATCAGTAATGTCGCAAATCACGTGAATGATTAGAAAAAAAATATTAGGAATGTTGAAGTAATTTGCATTGGTTTATTATATTGTTGCGATAGGAATATTTTTTTAAGGAATAAAAGCATGTTTGCGTAATCTGGTTGACTGTAAGGGGTATTTATGAAAAATGTGTGTACTCCAAAATGAAAAGCCCAAAGAAAGAGTATATAAAAGAAAAAGTTTGGGAAGCACTAAAATAAAGGATTGTTTCTCTAATTAATGTATTTTAGCTGTTTTTGCTGTTTACAGTCTGTTATTTTAGTTTTATTTTTTCGTATTAAAACGAATGATTAACGATTAAAAAGAAAAAAAAAAAAGTTTATTGATTTTTTAAAATACTCACCTATTTAAATATCAGTTATTTGGATGTCAATTTCTAAACTTATTTTCAAGATTTTCTGTTCTGTTTTTTCTCTTGTTTCATTCAATTCAGGTACAAAACTCATTAAAAACTATTTCCATTGGTATCTCTAGTTTTTGTATATTTTAAGATTCTCAATTTAAAATATAAAATGATGCAAATTTGATAGTGCAATGGGTCACGCAGCCTTAGGATGGTTTATAAAGATTTTCGGTACTACTTTGCAATCCCGTCGACCAAAATACTATCGCTAAATTATAAAATTAAATGCCAAAAATGGATGATCGCGAATGTCAATTCAATGATATTAAATACTATACATGTGTTTAAAACGCCAATAAGGGATTTTTATTTCGACTTTTTAATGGTATTTTTATTAATATTCTACTAATTATTTTTTTTATTATTTACAATAAAAGTTACGTCAATATGTATAATTTGGCTATTAGTTTGGCGATTTGTATTATTTGGCGAAATCGGCTGACTTGATAACAGAGTAGTACCAGGGTTTCATTTAAATAAGGTGCCCGGGGGTAATAACATCGCGTTAAGATCAACAAATTTCCAGGGCTTTGTTTTAGACTTTTTTATTAAAACAGATATACGATTTTATAAACGAATTTTTTGACTATGTATATAAGTAAATTTAATTTAGTAAATATGTATTCATAAAATGTTGTGATGTGATTTCTTGACCAATACTGTTTGGCCTTATTACCCACCATGTGGGCATGTGGGCAATAACGGAATATTCCAGGAAAATAAAACTATAAAATACGATAATAATAATAACGGCATATAAACTGTCCAATTCTAAAGATATAAGTTCTACCACCATAGAAATTTACAAATTTCTGTTATCATTATCTCATCAATTAATCAGGATGCATTTGGTACTTTATTCTTCTGACATAAAAATAGCAACGTTTAAGACGAATACATCTCTCATTTTCGTCTTTGGTTTTTGAAAAAATGGAGGTAATTTTCTATAGCACATTACACAAAAGATACAGGATGTTCGAATATTACTGAAAAGAATCTAGAGGAGCAATAACGCCATCTATATGCGTTATTATCTCGGTATATATATCAAGAAGTACATTTTAAAATACAAGATACCTTGCAAACACATCCAAAATATCCTTCAATATTTTGAATGTAGATGAAATACACTAAAAATTTCAGCAATAAACGAAGTATTTTCTGATAAACATACATTTTTCACATCGCAGAACTTAGCTATTAAATTTTAGATTTGGCGCTCACACTTACATGCTTATTCCAACGATAAAGTCTACAATTGAAAAAAAATTAACTTTTAGCAGTTTTTTGGTATATAAATGAATCGGATCCCTTTTGCTCCCGGATTCCTAAATAAGTATTTGTAATATTAGCATTTAGCTATATTACATACTCTGTCATTATTACCGCAGGACACCTTATATAAAATAATATATGAATGCATTAAAAGGATTTTCAAATGACAAACTAGTTTTACACACACACACACACACACACACACACACATATATATATATATATATATATATATAATAGAGATTTTTCAGTATGAGAAATTTCAGTATTTGGAAAGTAAAAATAACGGTATATATAAGTACAAAGGGAAAGACAAAATGATATTGAAAAAAAAAACTTCAAACGTAATTGATAAGTGAGATCTGCAAAACTATAATGTTTAATAAAATGCAGAAAACATGAGAAAAAATAAGTTATTATTTTTATTTCAAATAAAAGATTCTTTTTTAGTTTCAACTTCATATAATATTTCTTCATATATCTCAAACTTTCTACAGACTATAGGAAATCTATAATCAAGTGAAAACTTTTTTTTCTTGCTAATGTCATTATCATCTAAAACAATATGTACATCGAATAATATATCTTTTTGATAATATCTTCTGACAGTATTGCCTTATATTCGATCAGAATATCTATCCAGATAATATGCATGCTATAAATCCAAGAAAGCAGCCATTATGATTCAAAATTAGTTGCTTCCTTAAAAATATATTTAAAATTTAGTACCACAAAACTTTCTTTCAGGCGTATATTACACATACACTTAAAAATACAAATGCGTTTGCATATATATAATGTATCAGTGTACATATGTAAGTTACAGTAAAATAAATACTTATACATCTTGATTTTCACAAGCGATACTTATATTGTTCTAAGGGAGGTTTATTCAGTTCTTTCAATCTTCCCTTCTAAGCAAAAGAAATATTTAATACTGAAAGATAAGATAAATTTTCATTTCCTCTGTTAAATAAATATTATGTTTGATCTTAATTTCCTTTGTATGTTTATATAGCTCTGTTAAAGTAACTTTGGAAATTGCTACTACGTCATTATTGATGAATTAGAGTATTTTTTCTTAGAATTATCTGATTTAACATTTTAGGGACTTTGTGCACTTTTCTACTTAGTTTAAGCTCTCAAATATTTAGTACAAGAGCCTCATCCTACCCATTTTAGATAAATGAAAGGAAAACGGATACAAACAATTTTATTGTATTAAG
Organism: Maratus speculifer; assembly: GCA_964019185.1. Taxonomy (NCBI): domain Eukaryota; kingdom Metazoa; phylum Arthropoda; class Arachnida; order Araneae; family Salticidae; genus Maratus; species Maratus speculifer. The sequence goes on from OZ025292.1 coordinate 250,078,955, forward strand.
GAGTATATATTTTTACCGCAATATGTAAGATAGTTAATGAAATGCGGTTTGCTGGCCATTAAGTTTTGAGGGTTTAAAAGAAGCACAAAATTCATTTCTTGTAAATGACTTAAAGAAATGTGATTCGATAACATCCTTATATGTTACTTTAACATAAAACGTTATGAATAATTCTTTATATTTTTACAGTTTCTTTATTTTATTTTATAAGTGTCTTCATAAATAATGTTTTTTGTCAAATTCCTTGAGATTTTATTAAAAGATAAGTTTATGCAAAACATTGTTTCTCCAATATTAAGGTTTTTAAGAATTTTTACTGCTGATATATTGTGTAAATTTGTAAATATTTTGATAGATAAGTCAAAAACAAAGATTGTTTCGTTGAAAATGTCCAATTTTGAAGCATAGAGAGAAGTAGCATTTGTTATTTATTTATTTATTTTGAAGAATGTACATTGAATTTCAGTGTTTTTTATAATGCATGAACTGTAAGACAAGGCTCAAAATAAACATGTTTTTTTTTTAATTCCCTAACACTTTTCAATAAATAGAAAAATATTCTTAAGTATACCATTACTTATACATTTACATTAATATTATATTTAGAGATTGTGACTGTATAGGAAATATTTCTATATTTCAAAATTCTATAAGAAAAGTATAGTAAATTGTAGGGATTTTTGAAATTGCTTGAAATAAAAACCTTTTGTTTGTATTACTTTATTTTTACATTTTTGCATTAAAAATAATTAAATACATAAAACGTTTTACACTTTTCGTTGTATAATTAATTATTATTTTTCTAAATATTCTCATAACCATAAGCAACTACGCACGAATGCTGACATTTTTGGGATTAAATATTATACTCACACATAGAAAAAGAGGTTTACATATACATTGATCCAACTAAACTCTGTACATCACAATGACAGAATTTAATAATAAAATTAATACTGTGATTCATTTCGATTACTAGAAAACAGTCTTATTTTATACAATGTATGGATAAATGTAACAGGCCGCTTGCGATTTTAGACATTTTGTTAAATATCTGAAAAAATACGAGGCATTATTCTGAAAATCTAAGTGTGTAAACATAATAGTACGTGTCATATATTTCCCTGAAGATTTTTTCCGAAACTCTATAGGGGATCGTCAACAAAATGAAAAAACAAAACAAGTATCTTCTGGGTAACCTTTAAAAATTAATGTTGCAAAGGCGTTCAATTTGTAGATTATAATTAAGGGGCTTATTGTAATAAACTGTTTTTTGTCGGATAGCATGCATACGTGTCGATAAATTAAGGTTGTTATAAAAATTGACAAAAAATTTTCGAAGTTTTTTGCTTATAATTTGCAGAGTTCTTAATATAAATTAATGTTCTTTTCCAAAAATATAACAAACAACATTGTATACAATACCCTACAATCAGAATTTTAAATTAATAAAAATTGTATGAAAAAAGTATAGGTTTACTAAATAATTATTCATTGCGAATGCAAGAACACTATTATAATTTCATTTCTATTTTATGTTAGCTAAATGCATAGAGCAGCGTTTGCGAAAGTCTCAAACACATAGCTTGAAAATTCTGACAATGATTGTCTTTTGAATACGCTCAAAATCCATTGATAATAATAAAAAAAGATAGTTTAGAAATATAGTAGTACGTGCCATATTGTGTATTTTATATTGACAGTAATCAACGAATAAATGGAGTAGTACTATTATGTTTACACACTTAGAGTTTCAGGATAATTCCTCATGTATTTTTTCTAGATATTTTAGAAAATGTCTAAAATCGCAAATGGGCTATATAGTGTATAACCGTCGTCCATGTAGTGTTACACGTTTTAAATATATAATAAAACCGTTAAATTTCATAAAATGAGAGTTTTATAGAAAATTATAACACCTAATGAGCAACTTAGGGTAATTCTACTCGATTGGAATACAATAAATTATGCTTTTAAAATGAAATTGGTTAACGTAAATATCAAAATGTCATTCTATATCCTACATGTTCATAAAATATAGAAACACAAATTTAAATTAAATAGTTCTTTAATAGGAAAAACATCAAATATGTCCACAGTTCATGTTTTCGATGCTTTTGACCCCCATTTAATTTACTGTTAAAAACTTGAATGAAAATGTTCTGTCATTCGACAATTTTATAGAAAACGGTTACATACCTGCAATGGAACTATTCCGACCATAATTTGGGCCTTAACGTGGTCATTCTCAAGTTACATTATAGTTATGTAACCATTTTCTATAAAAAAGATTAGTTGTCCACACAGCTTGCTGACGATTTGTAACAATGTAGGAAAGTATATGGATTTTCTGAGATCCACTGAAAGTTTGAATTGATTTTATACAGTTAAAGAAAAATAGCATCTTAAAAATCTAAAAGTACAATGACTTACATTCTGATAATATGTATTAATCTCATAATAGATATGTTTATTAAACTTTTGTTCAATTTTGTACTCTTCCATCCATGTGTTACAGATAAATATTATTGTACTGTTATATTATGTTACATATTTTTATGTATAATTTTATTCACCGTTATCATATGAAATATGCTGTAGTTGTTACTTCTATTACTATTCTAATACTAAAAACTTTCCTGAATTTGTCTCCGTTTATTTCACCTAGATTTTTGAACAAAAAAAAAATATTTTACGGAAAACTATCGGATTTTATCATTTTAATGTTTTATAATATATATTTCTAACACTTTATTTGACAAAACAGTGGTAGATAATAGTATGTATTTATTAGTAGTGCTCTCGATTATACGTTTATACGCATATACGTATAATACGTATTATACGAAATACGGATCAACTATACGTATAATACGGCATCGGCGGTTATACGTATTGCGCAAAACAACATATACGGTACATCGTATATACGGATCTTATCCAAGCGGTTAAACGTATAAACGTTTAAACGTTTTTCATTCAAGATATGAAATTTGATGTTTCAATGCTTTTCTGCGGATTACAGACATTGAGAAATATCCGGTTGAGTATCCCCATCGCGATTCTCTGTTTAAAAAACTACGATGCGTTTACTTAACTACTACTTGTTATGCAGGTACCTAAAAAATCTGAATACGTTTCTCAGTTTAAATTTTGGTTTCTTTCCCAAAAAACTAAGTTATTTATTATAAATTGTCTTACATTAGTTGTGGATAGAATCAAACTAATCTTTGGAAGAGCTGTGGCTCAGTACTTAGTTTTTTTATATTTTCTTGTATCTTAACAAGAAGAAAGTAATGGATTCGAGAAATCTTTCAACTGGTTTACACTTTTTAAGGGTAAGATAGTCCGAAAAATATGTTTTTACAAAATATCTGTCTGTGACTTTGTCTATATGTGGCATGAAGTTTGTTCCACCAGTTGCACAGAATGAGTTTACAGCAATATCATCATCACATAGCAGGCAGTAGGCTCTGTCATTCTTTTTCTCAGCGTACCGCCACACCCAGCTTTTTCTATTCATTTCTAATTGTAATCTAAGCAGAACTGTGTCTATAAATGCTCGTTCTTCTACTCTACGAGATACTTATACTAAGTGTCTGCGTCACGTGACACAATGGTTTTATTTTTCACCATATGTAAATTGTCTTACCGCGGAGGAATTTTAAAATAATTTACATATTTGGTAATTTTTATTAGTTTCTTTTTTAAATAATTTAATTATTTTGTCCTCCCAGAATATTTTATGACTTATTTAATGAAAATTAGAAGAAACATAATTAAACATTGAGTATGTTTAGAGTAACTTACCGGTCACTTACCGAAGTGACCAATGTTACCAACCGATTGTAGGGTAGTATGAAATGAAAATCAAGGCGAATTGTGACGTCAGCTACAGTTCAACAGGATAGTTTTCATTGGTGCCACATTTCGGTTTCGTACTGCCCTACAATCGATAGGTTAGGTAACATGGGTCACTTCGGTAAATTGCACTGAACATGTATGTTGATTAAAATATTTATAAAGGGAAATACCAAGATCTTGGTTGGAATCCAGATAGTAGATATTTCACTGTTAGTGAAGCGAGATTAGCCAATCAGGAGTCTGATCTTTTGTGAACTTTTTGCAAACCGTTTTAAAAAATATACGCTTTTCCTTGCTTGATCTCGTATGTATAAGACATACTATCAGGGCCGTAGCTAGAAGTGAACCATAGGGGGGGGGGGGGGCTCGAAAGAATGTAGGGGGGCTCATAATTTTTTTTTCTCTTTCTGACGCAGAAAGATAAATTAATAACTATTCACATTGTAGGTATTATGTTTCTAATTAAACTGTTGTACTAACTTCATTTTATGCTAAGAAAAGTATAGGATGATGAAAATTTTGATTGTATAACTGGTGCAAAATGAAACATTATGTTAACTTCATATGTACATATAAAATGAGGGAGTGTTGACACACTTATTTTAGATACAATTTAGTAACTCTGCAAAACTGTGAAAGGGTCTCAAAACTAAATTAGATTTTTGAACAGAATTTCATATGAATTTTTGGAACAGAAATTAATTGAGTGACCTTGGAATCTTTTCCAGGGGGGGGGGGGGACTCAAAATATTCTAGGGGGGGGGCTGAGCCGCCCATAGCGCCCTCTTAGCTACGGGCCTGCATACTATGCGGATTTCTGTCGTAACGCTACCGATTTCCAAATTATTCTCCATTCAGCGACATAAGACTGGTGAAGTCCGCTATTTAAATTAGATACGATACGGCGAATATACGTATACATTAAATATACGTATTCTTAAATATACGTTTAGTTGATACGCCTTATACGTATCCGGATACGTTTAAACGTATATTCGAAAGTATCCGTATAGCAGAAAAACGTATTATACGGATATACGTATATCGTTTAATCGTATACCTGCTATACGTATCCTATCGCGAGCACTATTTATTAGATGGAAAGTTATTATAAATTTTTGGACGACTGTATATAATATATAGTCTTATGTCTGGTCGACAGGTCAACTTGTGCAGATTTAAAATAAAAATGATTAAAATTTTATATCACAGATATAAAATTTCTCTTTATCAGGCAAAAAAAAAAGAAATCAATACTTTCTTCTCCTGTATTTATTTTAGTGCTCGCGATAGGATACGTATAGCAGGTATACGATTAAACGATATACGTATATCCGTATAATACGTTTTTCTGCTATACGGATACTTTCGAATATACGTTTAAACGTATCAGGATACGTATAAGGCGTATCAACTAAACGTATATTTAAGAATACGTATATTTAATGTATACGTATATTCGCCGTATCGTATCTAATTTAAATAGAGGACTTCACCAGTCTTATGTCGCTGAATGGAGAATAATTTGGAAATCGGTAGCGTTACGACAGAAATCCGCATAGTATGCAGGCCCGTAGCTAAGGGGGCGCTATGGGCGGCTCAGCCCCCCTAGAATATTTTGAGTCCCCCCCCCCTGGAAAAGATTCCAAGGTCACTCAATTAATTTCTGTTCCAAAAATTCAAATGAAATTCTGTTCAAAAATCTAATTTAGTTTTGAGACCCTTTCACAGTTTTGCAGAGTTACTAAATTGTATCTAAAATAAGTGTTTCAACACTCCCTCATCTTATATGTACATATGAAGTTAACATGATGTTTCATTTTGCACCAGTTATACAATCAAAATTTTCATCATCCTATACTTTTCTTAGCATAAAATGAAGTTAGTACAACAGTTTAATTAGAAACATAATACCTACAATGTGAATAGTTATTAATTTATCTTTCTGCGTCAGAAAGAGAAAAAAAATTATGAGCCCCCCCCCCTACATTCTCTCGAGCCCCCCCCCCTCCTATGGTTCACTTCTAGCTACGGCCCTGATAGTATGTCCTATACATACGAGATCAAGCAATGAAAAGCGTATATTTTTTAAAACAGTTTGCAAAAAGTTCACAAAAGATCAGACTCCTGATTGGCTAATCTCGCTTCACTAACAGTGAAATATCTACTATCTGGATTCCAACCAAGATCTTGGTATTTCCCTTTATAAATATTTTAATCAACGTACATGTTCAGTGCAATTTACCGAAGTGACCCATCTTACCTATCGATTGTAGGGCAGTACGAAACCGAAATGTGGCACCAATGAAAACTATCCTGTTGAACTGTAGCTGACGTCACAATTCGCCTTGATTTTCATTTCATACTAACCCTACAATCGGTTGGTAACATTGGTCACTTCGGTAAGTGACCGGTAAGTTACTCTAAACATACTCAATGTTTAATTATGTTTCTTCTAATTTTCATTAAATAAGTCATAAAATATTCTGGGAGGACAAAATAATTAAATTATTTAAAAAAGAAACTAATAAAAATTACCAAATATGTAAATTATTTTAAGATTCCTCCGCGGTAAGATAATTTAGATATGGTGAAAAATAAAACCATTGTGTCACGTGACGCAGACACTTAGTATAAGTATCTCGTAGTGTAGAAGAACGAGCATTTATAGACGCAGTTCTGCTTAGATTACAATTAGAAATGAATAGAAAAAGCTGGGTGTGGCGGTACGCTGAGAAAAAGAATGACAGAGCCTACTGCCTGCTATGTGATGATGATATTGCTGAAAACTCATTCTGTGCAACTGGTGGAACAAAATTCATGCCACATATAGACAAAGTCACAGACAGATATTTTGTAAAAACATATTTTTCGGACTATCTTACCCTTAAAAAGTGTAAACCAGTCGAAAGATTTCTCGAATCCATTACTTTCTTCTTGTTAAGATACAAGAAAATATAAAAAAACTAAGTACTGAGCCACAGCTCTTCCAAAGATTAGTTTGATTCTATCCACAACTAATGTAAGACAATTTATAATAAATAACTTAGTTTTTTGGGAAAGAAACCAAAGTTTAAGATGAGAAACGTATTCAGATTTTTTAGGTACCTGCATAACAAGTAGTAGTTAAGTAAACGCATCGTAGTTTTTTAAACAGAGAATCGCGATGGGGATACTCTACCGGATATTTCTCAATGTCTGTAATCCGCAGAAAAGCATTGAAACATCAAATTTCATATCTTGAATGAAAAACGTTTAAACGTTTATACGTTTAGCCGCTTGGATAAGATCCGTATATACGATGTACCGTATATGTTGTTTTGCGCAATACGTATAACCGCCGATGCCGTATTATACGTATAGTTGATCCGTATTTCGTATAATACGTATTATACGTATACGCGTATAAACGTATAATCGAGAGCACTAATTTATTTATACCGATTTTTATTCACATTTTAAATAAAAACAAAAAATACCTCTAAAACGCTATCAGTGTTATTTAAACGCGAGTCATTTTTTTTTCATAAATTGCAGCATATGGATTAACTAGCATGTTATTTATAGCTATATCTTTGTAGGTCAAAATACTACAGGTTTGTTTAGATGGTATGCGCTTAAGATTTCATTTATATCCCAAAACTGTTCAATATAACTATTTTCAGATTCTCTAAAGGTTGTCTCTTCGCTAAAATTTGAATAATTACGACCTACAGCCCGTGAAAGCTAAGTAAACTCGATTTTTAGACTGCTAATAAATGTGTATTCTTTCAGTAACACGAGATTTATACGAAGTATATTTTATTTCCTTATTAAGTGACATATATGCAAAAAATATGAATAAATAAAATTTTATGTTATAGCTATAAAATTTGTCTTTATCAGGCAAACAAACAAAAAAATCTATACTTTCATCATCTGTAACTATTTAAACTGAACTCTATTCACATTTTTAAACAAATATGATGTAAAAAAAACTATAATTTTCTCTGTGTTATTTAAACTCTTTTTTTTTTGCCTTCATAAAATGAAACAAATGGATTAACTAGCATGTTATTTATAGCTATCTCTATGTAGGTCAAAATACTGCATGCTAATCTAGACAGCATGCGCTTAAGAGTTCATATATGTCCCAAAATATTTATTCAAAATAAGTATTTATTCTAAATAAGTATTTTCGGACTCTCTAAAGATTATTTATCTGCCAAAGGTGGAATAATTACTATCTACAGCACATGAAAACAAGTTATAATCAATTTTTAGTCTGCTATCAAATGTGTATTCTTTCGGTAACACGGGATTTATACTGGATATATTTTACTTCTTGCTTATTAACTGGAATATATATAGAAAAGATAAATAAATAAAAATTTATGTTACAGCTATAAATATTTTCTTTATTAGGCAAACAAACAAAAAAAATCAATACTTTCTTAGTCTGTAACTTTTTATACTGAGCTCTATTTACATTTTTAAAGAAACATAATAAAAAAAAATCTCTAAAACTTTTTCTGTGTTATTTAAACGCAAGTTTTTTAATTTTTCTTTCATAAAATAAAAAGATGGATTAACTAGCATGTTAATTATAGCTGTCTCAAATATAGGTCAAAATATTTCAGGGTAGTTTAGACGACATGCGCTTACGAGTTCTTTTATATATTGAAACATTTATTCAAAATAACACTTGTCGGGCTCTCTAAAGGTTATTTAACTGCTAAAATTCTAATTATCTACAGCACTTGAAAAAAATATATAATTCCTTGTTAGCCTTCTAATCAATGTGTAATTTTTGGTGACAGGAGATTTATATTGAATATATTTTAAAGCTAGCATATTAAGCGACATACATATAGAAAAGCTAAATAAATAACCCTTTATGTTACAGCTATAAATTTTGTCTTTATCAAACAAAAAAGATAAATCAATATTTTTGTCTGTAATTGTTTGTTCTGAGCTCTATTCACATTTTTAAATGAATATAATAAAAAAAAATTAAAACTTTATCTGTGTTGTTTTAACGTAAGTTTTTTTTATTTATTTTTTTCTAGCATAAAATTAAACAGTAGGATTACTTAGTATGTTATTTGTAGGTGTCTCTATATAGGTGAAAATACTTCAGTGTAGTTTAGATGGCATGCGCTTATGAGTTCACTTATATCTCGAGATTTTTATTCAAAATAACTGTTTTTGGGATTTTTAAAGGTTATTGATCTGCTAAATTTGGAATTATCTACAGCACGTGAAAACAAGGTAAATTTGATTTTTAGTCTAACTATAAATGCGCAATATATCGAAAACAAAGGATTTATATTGTGTATATTTTACCGCAAGCGTATTTAGTGATATATATATAATACAATATATATCACTAAATAGTGATATATATATATATATATATATATATATATATATATATATATATATATATATATATATATATATATATATAAGATAAATAAATAAAATTTTATGTTACAGCTATAAAATTTGTCTTCCTCGGGTAAATAAATAAAAAAAATAAATCAATACGTTCTTTGTCTGTAATTACTTATGCCTAGCTCTATTCACATTTTTAAACAAACATAATAACAAAAATCTATAACTTTCTCTCTGTTATTTAAACTCATTTTTTTCTTTCATAAAATTAAATAAATTGATTAACTAGCATGTTATTTATAGCTGTCTCTATGTAGGTCAAAATACTTCATTGTAGTTTAGACGGCATGCGCCTACGAGTTTATTTATATCTCGCAACTTTAATTCAAAACAACTGTTTTCGGGCTTTCTAAAGGTTATTTATCTGCTAAAATTAAAATTATATTCAGCACATGGAAACAAAATAAATTTTATTTTTATCCTGCTAATAAATGCGTAATCTATCGGTAACAAAAGATTTATGTTGTGTATGTTTTATCGCTGGCATATTAATTGATATATATATACAGAAAAGTTAAATAAATAAAATTTTATGTTATAGCTATAAAATTTGTCCTCATTAAGAAAGCAAACAAAAAAAATCTTTTTTTTTTTTTTTAACAAAGTAACTTTAAATAACAAATCTAAAATAAATCAGTTTTCAAGTACCTTATTTTTCTTTCTTAAAATCAAGAAAATGGATTAACAAGCATGCTATTTATTGCTGTCTCTATATAGGTCAAAATATTTCAGGGTAGTTTAGATGGCATGCGATTACGAGTTCATTTATATCTTGAAACATTTATTCAAAATAACTCTTTTCGGGCTCTCTAAAAGTTACTTATCTGATAAAATTAGAATAATCTTCAGCACGTGAAAACAAGATAAAATAGATTTTTATCCTGTACATAAATGCGTAATTTTTCGGTAGCAAATGATTTTTATTGTACATATTTGACCGCTAGCACATTAAGTGACATATAAATAGAAAAAATAAATAAATAAAATTTTATGTTACAGTTATGAATTTTGTCTTTATTAAATAAACAACTACAAAAAAAACTAAATATTTTCTTTGTCTGTAATTATTTATGCCGAGCTGTATTCATATTTTAAAATAAACATAATAAAAGAAATCTCTAAAACTGTGTTATTTAAAAGCAATTTTTTTCTTTTATAAAATGAAACATATTGATAACCTAGCATTTTAGCTGCCTCTATGTAGGACAAAATACTTCAGGGTAGTTTAGACGGCATGCGCTTCCGACTTCATTCATATTTTGAAACATCTATTCAAAGTAACTCTTTTCGGGCTTTGTAAAGGTTATCTGCAAAAATTGGAATTACCTACAGCATATGAAAACAAGGTAAAATCCATTTCTAACCTGATAATGATTGCGTATTGTTTGGGTAACAGGAGATTTATATTGAGTATATATTACTACTAGCATAATTAATGACATAGATATAGAATAGATAAGTAAAAAAAACTTTATGTTACAGCTATAAAATTTGTCTTCCTCAGTTAAAATAAATAAATAAGTAAATAAGTAAGTAAATAAAATAAAATAAATCAATATTTTCATCGTCTGAAATTATTTATACCTTGCTCTATTCCCATTTTTAAACAAACATGATAAAATAAATCTATAACTTTCTCTGTGCTATTTAAACGCATTTTTTTTTTTTTTTTGCTTTCATAAAATGACACAAATGGATTAATTACATGTTATTTATAGCTGTCTCTATGTAGGTCAAAATACTTGAGGGTAGTTTAGAACGGCGCCAGCTTATGAATTCATTTATATCTTGAAACATTTATTCAAAATAACTCTTTTCGGGCTCGCTAATGGTTATTTATCTGCTAAAATTAGAATTATCTACAGCACGTGAAAAGAAGATAAAATTCATTTTTAGCCTTCTAATAAATGCGTATTCTTTGGGTAAGAGAAGATATATATTGAGTATGTATTATACTGCTAGCATATTAAATGACATATACATAGAAAAGATAAATAAATAACATTTTATGTTCCAACTATAAATTTTGTCTTCCTCAGATTAAAAAAAAAAAATCAAGACTTTTTTGTTTGTAACTATTTATACCTAGCTCTATACCCATTTTTAAACAAACATGATAAGAAAAAATATATAACTTTCTCTGTTTTATTTAAGCGCATTATTTTTCATAAAATGAAACAAATGGATTAACTAGCATGTTATTTATAGTTGTCTATATGTAAGTCAATATTCTTGTGGGTTGCTTAGAACGGCGTGAGCTTACGAGTTCAATTGTATCTTGAAACATATATTCAAAATAGCTGTTTTTGGTCTCTCTAAAGGTTATTTACCTACTGAAATTGGTAAAATATACAGTACTGAAAACAAGACAAAATTGATTTTTAGCCTTCTAATAAATGCGTATTCATTTGGTAACAGGAGATTTGTGTTGAGTATATTTTACTGCTAAGATATTAAGTGGTATATATATATATATATATATATATAAGATAAATAAATAAAATTTTATGTTACAGCTATAAAATTTGTTTTCTTCGGGTAAATAAATAAATAAAATAAATAAATACGTTCTTTTTCTGTAATTGCTTATGCCTAGCTCTATTCACATTTTTAAACAAACATAATAACAAAAATCTATAACTTTCTCTCTGTTATTTAAACGCATTTTTTTCTTTCATAAAATTAAATAAATGGATTAACTAGCATGTTATTTATAGCTGTCTCTATGTAGGTCAAAATACTTCATTGTAGTTTAGACGGCATGCGCCTACGAGTTTATTTATATCTCGCAACTTTAATTCAAAACAACTGTTTTCGGGCTTTCTAAAGGTTATTTATCTGCTAAAATTAAAATTATATTCAGCACATGAAAACAAAATAAATTTTATTTTTATCCTGCTAATAAATGCGTAATCTATCGGTAACAAAAGATTTTTGTTGTGTATGTTTTATCGCTGGCATATTAATTGATATATATATACAGAAAAGTTAAATAAATAAAATTTTATGTTATAGCTATAAAATTTGTCCCCATTAAGAAAGCAAACAAAAAAAATCTTTTTTTTTTTTTTTTTTTTTTTTTTTTTTCAACAAAGTAACTTTAAATAACAAATCTAAAATAAATCAGTTTTCAAGTACCTTATTTTTCTTTCTTAAAATCAAAGAAATGGATTAACAAGCATGCTATTTATTGCTGTCTCTATGTAGGTCAAAATATTTCAGGGTAGTTTAGATGGCATGCGATTACGAGTTCATTTATATCTTGAAACATTTATTCAAAATAACTCTTTTCGGGCTCTCTAAAAGTTACTAATCTGATAAAATTAGAATAATCTTCAGCACGTGAAAACAAGATAAAATAGTTTTTTATCCTGTACATAAATGCGTAATTTTTCGGTAGCAAATGATTTTTATTGTACATATTTGACCGCTAGCATATTAAGTGACATATAAATAGAAAAGATAAATAAATAAAATTTTATGTTACAGTTATGAATTTTGTCTTTATTAAATAAACAACTACAAAAAAAAAAACTCAATATTTTCTTTGTCTGTAACTATTTATGCCGAGCTGTATTCACATTTTATAATAAACATAATAAAAGAAATCTCTAAAACTGTGTTATTTAAAAGCAATTTTTTTCTTTTATAAAATGAAACATATTGATAACCTAGCATTTTAGCTGCCTCTATGTAGGACAAAATACTTCAGGGTAGTTTAGACGGCATGCGCTTCCGACTTCATTTATATTTTGAAACATCTATTCAAAGTAACTCTTTTCGGGCTTTGTAAAGGTTATCTGCAAAAATTGGAATTACCTACAGCATATGAAAACAAGGTAAAATCCATTTCTAACCTGATAATGATTGCGTATTGTTTGGGTAATAGGAGATTTATATTGAGTATATATTACTACTAGCATAATTAATGACATAGATATAGAATAGATAAGTAAATAAAACTTTATGTTACAGCTATAAAATTTGTCTTCCTCAGTTAAAATAAATAAATAAGTAAATAAGTAAGTAAATAAAATAAAATAAATCAATGTTTTCATCGTCTGAAATGATTTATACCTTGCTCTATTCCCATTTTTAAACAAACATGATAAAATAAATCTATAACTTTCTCTGTGCTATTTAAACGCATTTTTTTTTTTTGCTTTCATAAAATGACACAAATGGATTAATTACATGTTATTTATAGCTGTCTCTATGTAGGTCAAAATACTTGAGGGTAGTTTAGAACGGCGCCAGCTTATGAATTCATTTATATCTTGAAACATTTATTCAAAATAACTCTTTTCGGGCTCGCTAATGGTTATTTATCTGCTAAAATTAGAGTTATCTACAGCACGTGAAAAAAAGATAAAGTTCATTTTTAGCCTTCTAATAAATGCGTATTCTTTGGGTGAGAGAAGATTTATATTGAGTATATATTATACTGCTAGCATATTAAATGACATATACATAGAAAAGATAAATAAATAACATTTTATGTTCAAACTATAAATTTTGTCTTCCTCAGCTTAAAAAAAAAAAATCAAGACTTTTTTGTTTGTAACTATTTATACCTAGCTCTATACCCATTTTTAAACAAACATGATAAGAAAAAATATATAACTTTCTCTGTGTTATTTAAGCGCATTATTTTTCATAAAATGAAACAAATGGATTAATTAGCATGTTATTTATAGTTGTCTCTATGTAAGTCAATATTCTTGTGGGTTGCTTAGAACGGCGTGAGCTTACGAGTTCATTTATATCTTGAAACATATATTCAAAATAACTGTTTTTGGTCTCTCTAAAGGTTATTTACCTACTGAAATTGGTAAAATCTACAGTACTGAAAACAAGACAAAATTGATTTTTAGCCTTCTAATAAATGCGTATTCATTTGGTAACAGGAGATTTATGTTGAGTATATTTTACTGCTAACATATTAAGTGATATATATATAGAAATGATAAATAAATTATTACACTGCTTCTGGAAAAAATTATTTCAGATTTATCATTTAGCATTAATATGAGTATATATTGCATATTTTATAGAATGACTGTTAAAATGTTTTAGAAATATATTTATATGATTTCGCCAAAAGAAATTATAATCACTATTTTCATGCATAAAAATTCTTTCTTAATTCTCCAAAAAAAAAAGAAAAAAAAAGTTGCAATATTTTTTATTGTAAAATTTAAATATTTATTCGTTTTTTTTTTTAAATATTTTTAATATTTTACTACGGGCTGATTTATACGAATTCATTTTTTTTTTATTTTTTATCGACTAGTTTCTGATTTTAAAATATCTGCAAAAAGCTCTGTACTAGGATATTTTCAACAAAAAAATAAATCACTAGGGAATTGTAATGGAAATTGTGGGGAATATCCGGCAGTCGCAACAATTTTCAATAATTACACAGCCAGATTTGATAAAATTGATATAAAATATTTCTTCTGTAGCCCGCGAGTAGTCGCGACTTTTTCCACAACGTCATTAGTCGCGCTCGGTGTTTTCGCCGCTGGCCCCCCGCATACCAAATATATAAAATAAGAAATATTTTCACCTAATATATGAAGATAACATTTCAATGAATATATAAATTTGCTGTTTTCTTAAATTATGCATTTTATTCATGAGATATGGAGCAATTCGAAAAAGTGAAAATAAACTGACATTAGTGATTGTTACGTAGACTTTTTTGCCAATTTCAACTTTGTTTCTAAAAATGTACCTGAAAGAATAACAGAGGTGTCCTGTTACTTCACTAAGGTGTTCGAGAAACCTTCAAAGTCAGCTACACGGTAGATCTCCTTTGTATTTGTAATCTGATACAAGTTAGGAGAAGATAAGCTATACGGGCGGCGAAAAGACCGACACGCGACTACTGATGGGGTAGTATATATAGTAAAAATTAATTTTTCTGTAGTTTATATGTTTCAGTGCAACGTTCCACTTTTGTAATATAAAATATGTAATTAAAATTTTCTTCAGATTTTTTAAAACCATGAATAATAAATAAATTGCTAATAAAAGTGCAGAATGAGACTCGGAATGTGATCCGTTGTGTGCACCGCCGTAATTTAATAGTGACCCACAATGTCAAAAATTCATCATATAAAAATATTATTGAAACCAATCTATTAGCAATGCGTTTACAAATAAATTCTGTATTATAATTTTGCTAAGCATGTCTATGTACAGATATTTGAACTAACTTTATCATTTTCAATTGTAACATTTACATTTAACATCACATTCTTATACTTTTGTAGAGTGCATCTTTACATGGTGAATATGAATTCATTGGAATAAGTAGTTAGAATTCATCAGTTTACTTTGAACTCATTATGTAGATTCTCTTTTAGTCAGTGCAAAATCAAATTAATGGTGTTTTTGTTTCACCATAACTGAAACGCTTATATATACACTGAGCTGCAAATCTTTATTTGCACATTTAAAGTTTCTTGAATGAATATCTATTAAAACATTTGTAATAGCTAATTTCTAGATATATACAAAGATTTTACAAAATACTGAATACTTGATCAATTTGCGTTATTTATGGTACCCTAATTTAAAATATACCACAAAATCTCAAGTCAAATTTAGTCGTCTTACTTAAAGTACAACAGTTTATGACATTTTACATATATAAACGACTTTTTAAACAAAATTTAAGCATATAATAAAATACTTTATGCATAGTTAAAACCTAAAAAAATGGTACAAGTCACATTTTGCTACGATTACTTGTAATACAGTTGATAAAGATGTAATCTTTTTTCCACGAAAGTACAGTTAGAAAATTAGTTTTTTAAGGTATCTACGTTAAGATATTAAGTGTTTTATTTACGTAAATTACTCTTGAACAGATTAACTGAAAGTTAAAACTTATGAAAATTTCCAGATTACTTGATGAATGTTAGAAAAAACATGTAGAACATAAAATTAAACAAAAACAAAGATTGGCGAAAAAAAGCATGCGTCAAGCATAGATTATGTATAATATGAAGCATAGATTATTTGCCAAGCAATGAATATGATTATCCTTCAAAATCATTCAGAATAATGCAACAAACCTGCACCGTTTAAAAAATTAAAATATTGCGTCTCATTTCTATGTATGGAAATATATAACGCATTGCGAAACAGAATTTCGGCTGTTCTTATCAACAATCAAAAAATTATCCGAATTTTTAACAACCCTGTATATGATATAGAGATTTGTATCTATTAACAACATGCATTCCAAAATTTAATTAATTTAAAAGTCACATATTATTGAAAATACCCCTTCAATTTCCTCTAATAAGGATAATGGTATGCGAATAATCTTTGCAACCCTGTATATGAGAGTTAGAACTTATATATAGAGAATAATTTGCAAAATATTATTATTTGCAATTAATTTAAAAGCGGATACCGAATTTTAAAAAGGACTGTCCAGCAATTACTACACAAAGACAGTACTGCAACCAGTTTCTTTTGTCCTCCCTGCAAATTAATAAAAAATGCTATGGATGTTCACTTTTGACGTGATGGCTGTGAAATTCAGTGATTTATATCAGATTCAATACATTTGAAATAGCGTAATGTCATTAAAATACTTAACAAGCGTTTTTTGCCCATGTACCACAATGCAATTGATTCTCTTGTGTTTCCCTGTAAATTAATCACTTATCGTACATACTTCATATGCAACACTAAACATGCTTTCGTGATCCTAAATAAGCTTTGTTAAATGCATTAAAATTGTTGAATACGGAAAACATGACAAAGGAAACACTCCCTTCAATTTCTGAAAAAATTCTGATTTTTCGGAAATTTTTAGAATTTACGAAAGTTTTTCCACAAAAAAGCAGTGAATTATACTGGCTTCCCGATTAAAAGTAGAATTTCCGTAAAATCGATCTTTTTCTTTTACAATGTATCATTTTCAATTTGCATAGTGTGTCTGTATGGATTTTTCATTTGAGATTAAGAATAAGAATAAGAACAAAAAGAAAAAAACAAAGAGAACAACAGCAAGCATTGCAACCGATCCCACCGATGCTAGCACAGTTAAGAAATTACAGGCTTCTGATTGGCTGAATAATTTAAAGAGCATTTTGTTTTCGTTCATTTTTGAGTTTTCGTTTATGAAATCATCAGTTTCTGTTTGAAAACCTTTTGAAAAGGTTGATTTTGAGTAATTTTCTTCTTATATAAGATATTTAACCCGTCAGCAGTCGCGTGTCGGTCTTTTTGCCGCCCGTATAACTTATTTTCTTATAACTTGTATCACATTAGAAATACAATGGATATCTACCACGTAGCTGACTTTGAAAGTTTCTCGATTACTTTAGTGAAGTACAGGACACCTTTGTTTTTCTTTGAGGTACATTTTTAGAAGCAAAGTTGAAATTCGCGAAAAAGTCTATGAAACAATCACTAATGTCAGTTCATTTTTACTTTTTCCAATTACTCCAGATCTCATAAATAAGATGCATAATTTAAGAAAATTGCAAATTTATATCTTCATTGAAATGTACATAAAATGTAATTTCGTATATTAGGCGAAAATATTTCTTATTTTATACATTTGGCGTGCGGGGGGGGGGGGGGGCGGCTGCGGTGAAAAAACCGAGCACGACTAATGACGTTGTTAAAAAAGTCGCGACTACTCGCGGGTTAAAAGATAGATAAAAAGAAAAATGTTCTGGAATTTAGAATTAAACAAGTTAATGATGATTATTCTTCTCAATTTTTCGGTATTACTTAAAAAACGAAAATAAGTAAATTGGAATTTTATCTTAATTATTTCAACATAATATTCACATATATGCCTCTAATACGTAAATAAACATGCAGAATAATTTATTTATGAACAATAACCACATTTCTTTTTTTATGGCGTTAAATACGTTACATTTACAAACCCAATTGTTCTACATTACTTTTTTAAAATGGTAATTTCTTATTATTTTAACACGATATATATACATATGCTCGGATACGTACATCCGCATTCAGAATAATTTATTTACAAACAAAAATTGCTTTTTAAAGTATTCAACCAATCAGAAGCTCGTATTTACTTCCATATGCTAGCTTCGCGGGATCGGCAAAAAGGCCAACAGCAACAATAATGATATTAATATCTCTCTAACATTTATATCTCAAAATTTCGTCATTCATTTCTACAATAGTATCTATTCGTTTGTCGAATCAAATCAGAAAAAAAAAAACTAATTTAATTTAGGTAAAACAAACAAAAAAGATAACTTTTACCTGTATCTATAAGAGAAGTGTATTTTATTTGTTACACAAAAGTTAACAAAAATCTAATACTGTTGAACTTAAATTATTTATTTTTCTTCCTCCTGAAACAAACAAAGTATTTTAATGCAAGTTTTAACCATTATCCGTTCATTCCAGCAGGGACTTCTGTGCATATGAATTATTCTGACGATAATGTGATTACTGTTATCTTATTTTAGTTGCCTAATAGTGTTAAAGTTTCAATTATTGTTTACTTTGTATAAAACTTCAGGTGTTTAGTTTTTTTAAAGCTTCATATTTCATTGTATTGTTTTCTAAATTAATAATTGTATAACTATGAAATATTTATAAATAGTATCGTTAAGGTTAAGGTTAGCATAATTAAGGTTTAATTAAGGTAATTAAACCTTAATTACCTTAATTAGCGTAATTAAGGTTTTTTTAATTAAGGTAAATAAGGTTAGCGTATAATTGATTAATTGTTTGAAATATACACAACAAATACTCATTCTTGTTTTTTTTTATGAATACGATAATTCTAATGAAATAAGTTTTTGTTCAAACTTTAATTTTTATTTTTAAAAATGGCATGCTCTAAATTAAATTCACAGCTATAAAATAATTAATAAGTTCAAATGGTAGCCAATGAAATACTAATGGTGTCTTCCATAGATTTCTACAGACTATAGTCTACGTACAAACATTATAAAATTTAATGCACGGTATTGTTTAATATTGTTAGTAATAGTAATAATAATAATAAAAGGAAAAATATTTTTATTACTAAGTACAGTACTAACAATACATATTATTTTTGTCTTTGTTACAACAGTAACTTAAAAAATATATTATTTTTTTAAACCGAAAAATAGAAGAAGCTCATTTAAAATAAGCTTAAACGAACAAATCATTTTCACGTCAAGCTTCAGGCAATCTTAATTCCAATTTGCCTCACAAAAGCAAACAGAAATTTAATTCCATGGAACAAAATCTGTTTACCTTTGTATTTCAGAAAGGAAAGATATATTTAAACGTGATTTTTAACTGTTATAAATTCAATTTATGAAGAAAATTTGTATAAAAAATTATTCTTAACAAAAATGAACTTTTGTCGTTTTTATATTTGTTTAAGTAAACTAAAAATACTATGTTAAAGTAAATAAAGATGTTCATGAATTGTAAAAGATTATGTATTTGTTGTGCCAAATCTTGGTATTCCAGTCGGTGCAAGTACTGTCATATTCAAAATTAAGAGAATCTTCAGATTTGATTAATATTCTCAAGAACAACAGGATTCATTTTAACAAAAGTAGTATGCGCAAAGGTTGACATAATGCAAAAAATAAACAAGTATAATTAAAAATATAATGCAACCGCAGGCTCATTAATCCCTTGAGGAGCGGTAGAATATATTATATTCCATCTGATTTAAACGCGATTCGCATCAGTCGCTTTTGACTAACTTCTGTATTTGTAACTTTGGGTTCAAAACGTTAAAAAATTACTTTTTGTTATTCCAAAGCAAATTTTTTTGACTACACTGTAAAAAAAAATCTGTGAAGGTACTAAACATTTTCTAGGAAACTGGGATTCCAAGAACTTTTCATGTAACGATAACAGGAAAAATTCATGTAATCGATTCTGAAACTTGAATTTTTGCTGTTACCGTTACAGGAAAAGTTCTTGGAATCCCAGTTTCCTAGAAAAGGTTTAGTACCTTTGCAGATTTTTTTTTTACAGTGTATTCAGTGTGAAATCAATATTACAGAGACATTACTGCTTGTCTGCCTCATAGATTTAAGATATATCATCATCGGAAGGTATAAGCACAGATAAAAATAATGTAAAAAAATGGATTAATAGGAAGATTGCAATATCTTACAAATACAGATCTCTAACAACATGGATTTATACTCGAAATCAGACATTTTATGATACCCAACAGTAAATAGTCAAAGTCTTTCGGGTTCTGTTTGGTTTAGAGACTAACGATTATCTTTTTGCATGTATTACCTTTCATTTTTTTCAGCGCTAGTTGAAAACTTTTTTTGTATAATTTAAATAATTAATAATTATTATTGTCATGTTCTATATTCCCTGCCTCCGAACCTTTGTAAAATTCTTAAGATATTACTTAAAATCATTGCATTTTCGAGTTACATGTTCCGCTTTATTTTATAAACTAATTTAATAATATTTAGTATCGTTTAGCTATAGAAAATAAATCATTAATTAAATCTACTGTTTTATTTATAAAATACACGTTTCCACAGATTTTTGCCATTATTGTTAAGAAACTTTCTCGTAAATTTAAAGTAAAATATAAATTAATCATGCATTTTCTGTACATCAGACTACATTTAATATGCAGATAAATCGCTTTTTTCTCTGTTCCTTCAGCTTTTGAGCACCTGCGACTAAGTACATAAAAAATGGTTTTCCGTTAGTCTATGCCACTCACTTTTCATCAATTAAAATCTGACAGGCTCTTTCTATTAACGACCTATAATTTCTATTTAACCATGATATTTTGAGTAATCTTAACATGTGTTTTAAAATACATACGTATTCTTTCATCAGAACACTGTAAATATTCCCACAATAATTTGTTTAGTCGATAATTCTAGGCTTCTGTGTGCACCAAGATTGCGGTCACTCAAAGTTTTTAATTGCTCATAAAATGTTTGGTCTATCTTCGTGAACTATCGTCAATTTTTTCTGAATTGGCTATGTCAGCCAACTAAATCAGAATAGTACTTTTAACTGACTAAGTTTGCTCTCCGTCCTCCTTCTGTACTGTTCTCAAAGAGACCTCTGGTGTCTTTACTATAATTCTATATTTCTTTAAAATCATTTTCCCTCTCGTGGTACTTATATCATGGCCACTCCTAAAAGCTAACTAATGCACTAAAATTATTTCTACAATTTCCTACTCCCACTATATATTTTCTTCTTACGGAGACGTTAAATATTTGGTGAAGTAGGAGGTGGAAATAGAAGCCGTTAATACCCAAAATGGCTCAGCTGAGCACAGCAATCTGATTGGCTAAAAAAAAATAAGAACAACCGGAACCTATGCAGGATTCTGTTCAATGAGGTTTATTCTATTCAGAGGTTTTACTATATTTGAGTATTAAAGATTACAGATTTATCCATTTTTCTATATCATTTATAAAAATTTGGACTGAGCTAGTTTGGAAATCAATTAACGACTCGTGTGGAAGCGTGTTGCAAGTGTCCTGCAAAAGCACCCAGACATGATCTACAGTGAACGTTCTAAGGGAACATTCTCAGGTGTAAGTTTTGGATTTGGACGAGTGTGGTATTAAAAGAAAGATATTGTCATGTACATTAAAAAGTGCAATGGGACTTCCCGTCTCAATCCAAACGTTTTCGAGATATCAGCACTTGAAGTGTGAAAGAATAAATAGATCAATTGCAGACAGGTATATAAATTGTTCGCAAGTTAAAAAATTCTTTGCATTGTTTTTTAATTTTCTTGTTAATACCTTTTCACGAGCTACGAACAAAATCCTTTCACCCACATACTGCCGGTTATTTCTCCTCTTTTAGACATGAAGTTCGATATGTAAAGTACGAAGTTTTCACGTTCGGCTGCATTCATGTCTGTCAACTTATTTGTTTATGTTTATTCATTCGGAATTCAAGTGCTGATACCTCGAAAACGGTTGGATACGAAAGGGTAGTACTAGTGCGCTTTTTAACGTACGTGACGAGGTCTTTATTTTGATACAACACTCGTTCAAATCCACAACTTACACCTGCGAACAATTCCTAGTTAGTTATAGAAATTGGGTTAGTTAATTATGAAGGAAATACCTTTCTCTTTCTTGGAGTTTTTCGAACAAAACAGCTATGAGTCCAACTGCATGTCTGAAAATACAAACGTTGAACACGAAGTTATCAACTCTACACCTCACACCAGTCTATAGTCTTTGACAGACAAATCAAAGGAATGATACACCCATTCTACATGATACCTGCACAGGCCATCAAACCTCAGCTTCCACAGTCTTTTCATTCTTAGGAATCGTTTATTTAAATAATAATATGGTTTTGTTAGAAATAATTCTCAAAAAAATTTCGTTTTTAAAGAAAATTTTACTTAAATCTTGAATCAAAGGAAAGTTAGAGACAGGTAGCAACTTACATTGAAACTATAATTTATATCGTTATGCAATTTTTATTGATAAACTAATGTTATAATTCGCAAATTATTTCGATTAAAGGAAGAACGGACTCTCAAAAAATATTTGTTTTTTAATTTTCAATGATTTTTTTTTAAATTTCTGGAAATAGCCATAATATACGCTATATTGCCATTGATTATGGGACACTTGCGATTTTAGACATTTTACTAAATATCTAGAAAAATACATGAGGAATCATCTCGAAACTCTTAGTGTATAAATATAATAGTATACGTCATACATCTCCGTGAAGATTTTTTACCGAAACTCCATAGGGGACCGTCAACAAATTAAAAAAGAATGAATATCTTTTGAATAACCCTGTCAAAACTAATGTAGCAAAAGCGCTCAAACTCTAGATTATGATTGAATGCCTTATTGTAATACACTGTGTTCATTTTTATGCAAATAGCATGCATACTCGCAGAGTAATTAAGGTTTTTATAAAAATGGTCCCAAATTTTTCCAAGTTTTTTTCCTTATAATTTTCAGAGTTCTTAATATAAAATAATATTTTTTTCAGAAAAAATGACAAACAACATTGCACACAGTACCCTGTAATCAGAATTAAAAAATAATAAAAATTGTATGAAAAATGAGTAGGTTTACTATATAATTTTTTACTGCGCATGCGTCAAAGATATCAAAATTTCATTTGCATATTATGTTAGCTAAATGTATAGAGCAACTTTTGTAAAAGTCTCAAAATTATAGCTTGAAAATTCTGAAAGTAATTGCATATAGAAAAAGGACAAAATCCGTTGTTTCCAAAATGAAGCAAAAAAATGAGGGATTTTATCCAAAAGTAGTCGTAACATCCCGTTATGTGTATTCTATATTGACACTAATCAATGAATATATGGATACAACCCCTCTTGTTTTTGCTTCATTTTGAGAATAACGGATTTTCAACTTATTCAATTGACGATTATTTTCAGAATTTTCAAGTTATGATTTTGTGACTTTCACAAAAGTTGCTCTATACATATAGCTAACATAATATGCAAATGAAATTTTGATATCGTTGACGCATGCGCAGTAAAAAATTATTTAGTAAACCAACTCATATTGTGTACAATTTTCATTATTTTTTAATCCTGATTACAGGGTACTGTGTGCAATGTTGTTTGTCATATTTTCTGAAAAAAAATATTATTTTATATTAAGAACTCTGAAAATTATAAGGAAAAAACTTGGAAACATTTGGGACCATTTTTATAAAAACCTTAATTGCTCTGCGAGTATGCATGCTATTTGCATAAAAATGAACACAGTGTATTACAATAAGGCATTCAATCTAGAGTTTGAGCGCTTTTGCTATATTAGTTTTGACAGGGTTATTCAAAAGATATTCATTCTTTTTTAATTTGTTGACGGTCCCCTATGGAGTTTCGGTAATAACTTTTCACGGAGATGTATGACGTATACTATTATATTTATACACTAAGAGTTTCGAGATGATTCCTCATGTATTTTTTTAGATATTTAGTAAAATGTCTAAAATCGCAAGTGTCCCATAATCAATGGCAATATAGTGTATATATCTCTTATTTCTCAAAAAAATTTTAAAATATATTCAATAGTTTTTGAGAAACAGTTTTTTTTTTAAATTAACGAAACATAATAATATTTCAAAATGCTCCATGCGCGACAAGTTTTCACAAAATTTTTCCATAATAACCCTTTCATACATACAAATAAATGTTACTAAGGAATTTTAGCATATAACTTGTGAAACATTTAAAAAATGATTTTTACCTAATTTTTTTGTATTTTTCTTTAAAAAATCCTTAAAAATTCCATATAACTCAAATTTAAAAAATTTAAATGCGTCTAAACAAGTTTATTTTTAGTAACATTCGTTAACAGATACATAGAGAGCATTACAAAAATCAGGAAAATTGGGCATAAAGAATTGCGCATGGAACATTTGGAAATTATGAAAACGACGAAAATATTCATTCTGAGAAAAACAGGTTTTAGTAACTATATTGGTTATAATTGCTTAATATTTTCCTACTGACACAGTTTCAGTTATGTATAAGGGATATAATATCATTTCTAGCTTATATGTAGGTGTTTTACGATTTTATGGTATATTCACATAAAATGTATGGTTTCGACAGTAATTCATGCAAAGGATGTAAAGTATATGAATTTAAAAAAATCTTCTCAAAACTAACTTTTTTTATTTTTTGATGAATTTTTAAAAATTTTCAGGAAATATTGATGGTATAAATACCTCTTTTTGTGCAATATTTTGTTAAATATATTAAATAGTTGTTGAGAAATGTAATTTATTTATTTATTTATTTATTTATGTTTTACGCTAAAAGATTGGGGACAAAAGCAATTCCTCTAAATACATTTTAAACAAACGCTAAAAGAAACAGATAAAAGTTACAGTTAAAGTATTCTTTTGTGAAATCACAAAATTAATAAGTATTCAGTGCAAAATAATAACACTGACTAAGGTAAAACGAAAAACTAAGCTAAATTTTACGGCTGAAAATCGGCGAAAAAGTAAACAAACGGGCGTGGCAGAATCAGGTGAAAGGACAAAAATGCTTGTAATTCCAGTAAAAATAGTCAAAATTGAAAAATTATTTTTGAGTTCAAAAGCAAGGAGTTCATATAATGTTATTAAACTAAAAAAGAAAATTCGACGATTTCATGATTTTTTGCGATTTTGAAAGTCCACTGAACCCTTAAAAAGTACTTTTTTGTTTCATACTTTCGTTTTATTCTTTTATTTATACACTTTGTGCATTCATGACTGCCCTGTATATATTTTGCAAAAATTAGGATTACAAAATAATTAAAAAATGCAAGCGAATGATTCAACGTAATACTAGAGCAGCCTTCCGCAGAATTCGGATAAATGACACACATTTCAGATTAATAATAATAATAATAATTTAGGTTTTCTATGCCTCAGCAGAAGAATATCAGAACCTTGGCAAATTAACATCCCGATTGCTGTGTCAAATATTACCGGGGACCGCAAAAACTAGTTTAAAATGGTATACGACATTTCCAAAGATGTATCATTTTATATATTGATGCTTATTATATGCACGCATTTGTTAAAGAAGTCCAGAATTAATTATAATAATTTTAAAAGTAGTTAAATTAATTTAAAGAATGTTATTTAGTATTTACTACAGGCGACATCAGAACTGAAGAGGTTAATTTTCGACTCATATGAAGAAAAAAATGTTTAGATATGACGAACATTGCTGTGATACATTGTTGGTGCTAAATTTCTTTATGTCCTATAAATTTCCTGAGGTGTAAAAACCTTGTAATAATAATGATAATTATTATTATCTAAGTACTATATGTAGTTTATGCTAATGTTCCAAGTTTCATTGCGTAATTATTCATTTTTTGTGATCAGAAAGGCTGAGGCTTATTTTAAGTAACAATTAAAATATCGTAGTAGTTAAGAATTCGATTTTTATCCCAAAAATAAACAGAAATTAGCACAGTGTTATGTTTTTAATTTTTAAGCGAACCATTTATTTAAACTTTGTCTTAAATAGTTAATAATTCTAATAAAAAAATATGTAGTGGTAAACTACTACTTACATTAAACAAAAACGAATTCTTTTTTATCTTACTTCATTTGTGTAAAATTTTTAAAAGAGTTTATTATGAAAATGATTTTATTTTATATTAAGATTATTAACTTGAAATTTTGTAATTTTGAAAAAAATAAAAAAAAAAATATTAAAAAATACCTATATTATCTATATTAAACATATCTATGTAAAAATATCTATATTAATATATCATCTTAAATAAGCTATGTAAATATATATTATTAATATTTAAATACTTCGATTATTTTATATAATTATTCTTTCATTATATATTGTATGGTACACTGTAAAAAAAAATCTGTGAAGATACTAAACATTTTCTAAGAAACTGGGATTCCAAGAACTTTTCATGTAACGATAACAGGAAAAATTCTTGTAATCGATTCTGAAACTTGAATTTTTGCTCTTACCGTTACAAGAAAAGTTCTTGGAATCCCAGTTTCCTAGAAAAGGTTTAGTACCTTTGCAGATTTTTTTACAGTGTATGAAGAGGTGGAAGAAACGGTAAATTGAAAACTCTAAAGTATGATGAATTTTCATGATATCATTTAAATCAGTAAAATTCTAGAAACAAACGCGTATAGTAATTATAATAACTTTATCTTCGATTGCAAATTTACTTTAAAAAAGATGTTTTTAAATGTGCAAGTTACCTTAAATAAATATTTAAAAAAAAATCTCGTGGCAAAGAGACCAGCATAAATAAATTAACACATCACATTGATTCAGAATGTATATTTCATCAGCACATTCTAAAGTAACACACATTAAGAAAAACTATTATACTTTGTAATGTTTCATTTTTTAAATCGTTGCAGCATAAAATGCTATAATTTCCAGCGTATGATACACGGTTTCATAAATTTTATTTATTTTTTAAAGTCAATAGTTTACTGCTATTTAAAAATTTATGTATTGGATATAATTTTTTTGTGCCGAAAAGTGATTCTTTGATCAGCGACTTATGCGCCGAAAATCACGGTGAACAGTAACGTGTATCAGTATAAGTAAGGGAGGAATAAAAAGTGCCTACACTGTAAAAAAAAGGGTCGATCTACTAAAAAAACTTTAGTGATTCTTGTAATTACTAAAAAAAATTTAGTAATCTTAGTCGGTTACAAGAAAATCTGTAATAATTACTAGAAAAAAGTTAGCAACGAAGAGAGTTAATAGTTTTATATTTTTAATAACTATTACTAAAACTCACTTGGTGTGGCCTTGATAGCATAGTGGTTATAGTAAGAGACTTCAGACTAAAAAGTCCCGGGTTCGATACTGGCCTCCGTCTGTAAGTAGTGTAAGTACTCGTTAATAAAGGGGTTATGAAAATCTTGTCGGAGCAGTTAGCAATGTTTGGTGCTGCCATCTATTGCAGTTTGCCAAAAATCTTCCGCATCAAAAGTCTGGATGCAGCTCGAAGGAACCTCCTGCCCTTCGGGCGCACGTAATGGTTATTAAAAATAATTTTTGAGCTATTACTATAATTTGCTTGGTGGCTCATACTAAAAATTTTTAAGTTAGTTATACAAAAAATTCTTTTGTTCAGTTTACAAAAGAAATGCTTGTTTCACTTGCAAAAAAAAGTTTGTAATGTTTAATAAAAAATTCTGTGGAATACAAATTTGCTAAAAAAATGTTAATAACCTCTTGAATTTTTTTTACAGTGTACAGCAGGCATGTAGAATGCAAATGTAATTGTTTGATCATTGTAATTGTTCCGATTGTTTGTAAACTGTTTTTTTCGTATATGTCTTCTTTCTTTGAAAGAATATACTTTGAAGATGCATTTTATTAGAAGCAAAACAAAGTAGCGTCTCAGCACAAAGTAAGATTCCGGTTATTTTACCCAAACTTATTTTAATCGTACCCGAAATTATGCCACTGTGGCTTATCTAACAATCTAACGTCTAATATAGTTAACTAATCTATAAATAAATATCTAATAATCTACAGCTATAAGATATAAAAAATATAATGTAGTTTAAATAATATAAATATTCTATAACTAAACATAAATAATGTATAGCTAGCTATCTAAATAACTACAGCTGTAATGTAGCTATAATAGTTCACAATTAATCTACATCACTAACACTTTTCAAACACACGTCATTTCAAAGATGATTTCACATTGAACACCCAGAATAAGAGCAAATACTTACACTACATGTTATTTAGCTCTATAAGTCGTAGCACATGATTAAAATGAATAATACGAAAAAAAAATCACAAGATGGTTTCAGTACAGCAAAAATGTAGATTTCTGATTTCTGATGCTGCAGATCATACTACCAGCATTTTTTAAGATTGCTTCGTTCTGTTTCTGTTCTACGAAAGAACTATAGAGTGGGCAGAACTCAAAAAGGCACTTTACTCTCACTGGCCTCTGTACCTGTTCTTCCCCTACAAAAATAAAATACAAATACTAAGAGTGAATATATATACACATTTAAATTCTTAAATATAAATATATATAGGACAGTTGCACCATAAAATTTAACTAATAATAACACATTGCTCAGTGGTGCACAAAACAGGAATTTTAATATACATTTGTACAATTAAAATAAAATAAAACTTTCAACGTTTCGCGCCGTCTTCTGCGGGCGTCTTCAGGAAGATATGATAATGGAAGGACTACGTTTACATCTTGATCGAGAGATACTATTTCTACTAAATTAAAATCTAAATGAATTAAAATTTTAAAAAAATATTGCATATTGTGAAAACATCATTCAAGTCATCCCGAAAAGTAATAGAGATGAAGAGCGAGCAGCTATATACAGATTAGTAAGACAGATTTCATATAAGCAGAATAAAGAACAGAGCGTAATTTTCAGGACATTAAATAAGTTAAAAAAGAATCCCAATATTATCATTATCAAGACAGACAAATCAAACAAAATAGCAGTTTTGGACAGATTAACTTACATTGATCAAATGAATGCGTGTATTGCTGATATGGACTGTGAACTTCTGCAGGAAGATTTAAACAAGAAAATTTTCCGTAAAGTTGAAGAATTGGTTCGCACTGGAAAATGGCCAGATAGTATGAAATCACTTATTAAGATCAATCATACTGGTGTTACTCCGATGTTGACTGGGAGACTGAAAGATCATAAGCCAGGTTTACCATTGAGACCCATAGTTTCCCGCTGTGTTGCACCCACATACTTTTTAGAAAAGGCTTTCGTGATCTTCTTGAAATCGATACTTCCTGTTTCAGAGTTTGCAATTTTGTCTACAAGAGATTTTATTGATAAAGTTAAAGTCATTCCAGTTAATACAAACACCATTATGGCTAGTTTAGATGTAATTTCATTATATCCTTCCATCAATATGCACGAAGTCATAGAATATATTAATTTGATAATGGATAAAAATTCAAATATATCTCAAGATATCAAAACCTCCCTTAAATCTGGCCTAAACCTAATAGTTTTCTGTAACATTTTTATTTTTAATAAGAATATTTACCAACAGCGACATGGTGCACCGATGGGGTCACCAGTATCCGGTTTGTTTGCTGAATTCGCGTTAAGACCACTAGAACAAAAAATTTTTAATACTTTTAATTTAAAACCTGAATGTTGGTTCCGTTATGTTGATGATGTTTTCATCTTATGGAACCACAGTTTGGCTGATTTATATATTTTTCTACAAGATGTCAATAAATTAAGCAATAGTATTAATTTCACTCTTGAAGTCGAAGAAATCGCCACCCTTCCATTTTTAGATGTTCAAATTAATAGATGCAATTCAAGTTTAAAATTTTCAGTTTATAGAAAACCAATAAAAGAAAATACAGTTATCCCATTTTTAGCCAACATGCCTTTCGAATACAAAATATCTGCTTTCAGATCATTTATTAAAAGAGATTTTATGATTTGTTCAGATGACACATTAAATAAAGAAATTGATTTTATACAGAAAACAGCTTTTGACCATGGTTTTCCTGCAACATTTGTAAATAAAATAGTTCAACAGTACAATACTCCTCCCACATCTGGCCAACGACAAGATAAACTTATGGTTTACAGAAAATTTCATTATATCCCTTATATATTTGAAAAAGTAAAAAAAGATCGCACAAAAATAGAACATAAAACTTGTCGCCATTCCTCCTCCATGTCTCATTGACCTCGTTACAGATAAGATCGACAAAATTCCAATAGATCAAAAATCTGGTATTTATGAAATCCCCATCACTTTATATAATAATCTTAAAAAAGTCTACATCGGCATGACTACGCGGAAACTTTTAATTAGAATTAAAAAGCATCGCAGAGATATAAAACAATATAAACAGAATACATCCCTTCCTCGCTTCTACTTGGCGAACAAGGGTTGCCATATTAATTTTGAGGAGGCCAAAATCATAGTTCCATGCAATAACCCCGTTCAAGGTAAAATAAGAGAATCCATCGAAATCATAGCACGAGAAAATAGACCATGTAATGATAATTTATCCTACAATATACCAAAAATATGGCATAACATCATAAAATCTTAAAATTTTATTTCCTTGCAGTATTTTAATTTTTACTCACGTGTAAGTGGCAACATTTTTTAAAATTTTAATTCATTTAGATTTTAATTTAGTAGAAGTATTATCTCTTGATCAAGATGCAAACGTAGTCCTTCCATTATCATATTTTCCTGAAGACGCCCGCAGAAGACGGCGCAAAACGTTGAAAGTTCTATTTTATTTTAATTGTACAAATGTATATTAAAATTCTTGTTTTGTGCACAATTGAGCAATGTGTTATTATTAGTTATTAGTTATCATTTAAATTCTTTTTATGAAATAATTATATAAAAGAGCGAAAGTTTAAGTGTAATATAAATATATTCTTCTGTAGATTTTACATGAATGTAATGCAAATCAGGTTTTCTACAATTTAGGAATAAAAGTCATAACTACAACAAGAACATTAAAAATAATAATGACAGCAATTTTTTATATTGATAATCTAAATTTTTGAAATATGCAAAAATTATCTGATTATTTATTCGTTTCTTATTTGTTTCTTTAACATAAAAGTACTAAATCTGTTTCAAAATAAGTTTAAACAAATAATTCTTTTCTACCTCGAACTGCATGCTTCCCGTGTATTTGATTTGTTCGAGAAAAGCAAGCAGAAATTTAATACTATAGAACGGAATACGTTTATCTTTTTTCGTTCTTAAGAAAACAATATTTTGGATTCACTTTCTAATGGATATTTATGTAGCTAAGTAAGAATTTCGTATAAAGAGGAATTTTGGTTTATTTTAAACATAAATGAATTTGGTTGTCTTTATTATTATTAAAATTATATTATAATTTTTAAGAACTGCAGAAACTTTTTTACGTGGATAAATAAGTGTTTTCGTTGTGCGTAGATTAGTGTAGATTTGATATTTATATGATAAACATTGGTAGAATTAAGTGGTAATTCAAAAAATTTTAGAATAACCATAATAATTGAAATAACAAATTAAAACCGGCATATAATTCATCTTGTAGTTTAGATTATCCTATACTAACGAGTTACATTCGCATATGTATTTTGCGCACGGCCAACGAAAAAAAAAAATAACAAAAAAAAATCTTTTCAAAATTAGGTCATTTCATTTTACCACCGAAATGCATAATCCTATACATTATTTTCTCTCTCTCTTTTTTTCAAACGCAATATTTTCTTGAAATTGAACTTCTGCTAACCTCACTTTTGATAACTTCCAATTATTTTTAGAAATAAATATTAATCTGTTGTTATAAAATCTAAAAAAATATGAGTGAAAATTATTTCCAACTATTTAAAAATCCTCCAAATTGGATTGCGGATTCTAAAGAAACTTTATTTGAAAATACTTTTTAAGTACAATATGATGTCAGGTTAAAGGTATTTGAAAATTTTCATTACATTTCAAGCAAAAGCTGAAGGGTGGTTTTTTCCACTGTTTTT
Source organism: Maratus speculifer (assembly GCA_964019185.1). Classification (NCBI taxonomy): domain Eukaryota; kingdom Metazoa; phylum Arthropoda; class Arachnida; order Araneae; family Salticidae; genus Maratus; species Maratus speculifer. The sequence goes on from OZ025292.1 coordinate 250,111,289, forward strand.
CTACATTTCAAAATTAATAAATTTGATTAGCAATTTTAACGCTAAAATATTAACACAAAAACCAGTATTTTTTAAAATCCTTACAAAGCTGACAACATTTTCTCAAACGTGCTAGAAATAATGCTTCTTTATTATTATCAGTGTTATTGTTGTTCTCCTTTTATTTTTATTATTCTTATCAACATTATCGTCGTCATTATTAATACAAAAATTCTTTTAATAAAGTACATTATATTTATTATTATGTTAATACAACACATTTTTAAAAGGCATTTTCCTTCTTGCCTCGAAAGAGTTATCAAAGTTCCTTCTCTTGATTTATCATAAACGTTTTTGATAACAGAATTTACATGAAAAATCTGATTAGCTGGTAATATTTTTGACTTACTCACGCGTATGAATGTAATTTTGAATAATATGTTTTGTGCTATTCATAATTTGTTAAAATAATAGAATTTAACAGGATATTTGAAATTGATAAATAAACAAATACATATTTAAAGCATCATATTTATGAAAAAATATACATTTTTTTATCAATATAATTCTATAGGCACGGGCAAATATCTTACGTTTACCATTTCTTTGATTTACATATTTCCGAAATTAGTCAAATGTTTAGTCATAATTTTAATAGGTAAATTAAATAAACTATATTACATTGTAAATGTAACATATTTTTTAATTTATTGTTTTCCTTAAAAAAGTAGCGAAAAATATATTAATTTTTTAAAAATATTTTTACAACTAAATTAAAAAGCTGTTAAATTGCGTAAGTGAAATGCATTGTATTTCATATTAACTAAATAATATAAACAAATGCGTTGTATTTTAAATTATATAAATAACATCAACATATGTACTAAACAAAAAAATGTCTGACTTGCATTAGTTTTAACAATAAGCTTTTGAAGGAGACTAAAGTACCTAATGACGACAATGTATAACAGTGAACACTTGATCCGTTGGTACTTCGTTTTTAGTACTTATATTCATTCTAAGTTCATTCATTTTAAGCATTTATATTCAGTCATTTTACAGTCCCACCAGTGGCCTAGAGGTTCTGCCATTGAAGCTGGAGGATTGAAAGGTTTTGTTATGGAACACAATCTCACCCGTCGGCCTATTTACTTGGAAGTTTTCCGTGTTTTTTTAACCGTGGCTTTCATTGCGTAAATACATCCTATGTTCCATTAAAAGTACCCCCATGGAGGGCACCTGCCTTCTTTGGACTTATTGACCTCGTTTTGATAATTGGTCGGCATAAAATAAATCAACCCATTCATTTTACATTTTAATTTACAAAGGGAAAAACAATCATTATAATTTTTAACGAAAATCGTTTATAGTATATTTTAACAATACTACACTATTTAAATATATCAATATTAATGTACATTAGTAAGTTGCGCAAAAAGTGGTTTGCTATAAAATACTGTATGCATATGATTTATCGTTTAATTACAGGGTAATATGAAATAATGCAATTAGGGCATGTTTACAAATAATAACATCAGAGCGTGCCTTTACAATTGTGGTATGCATTTTTTTTAAATGAATACTTGGTGTGCATGAATTATATCGGACACTTACAGAACAGCACTAAAGAAATCTGGAGCATTTTAATTTTTGGCGAAAATTGATAAAAAGTGATTTTAAACATTTTATAAATACCTAACTAGAGTATATTTATGATTAGAAAAAAAAAAAACTATAAATCATATAAAAAACTCAAATAAAGTGAAATTTTATTGCAGTACTAGATATGTGTTTGAAAGGTTTACAATATTTATGATTGATGCATCATTTGTTTTTCTTGATTAAAGTTGTATTATATTAAATTGCCTTTCATTACTTATATTTGACAAAGGATTCAGAGTGTTTTATTGTTTTTGCCACACTGTAAAAAATGTGGCCCTTTTACTTCATCGTCACTCCCCCCCCCTTTTATAGAATATCGCTCTTTAACCCATGCAAATTCTCTAAAATAGGTTGAAGTAATCGTTTTCTATAAAAGCGGTGGAGTGATGATGCAGCAAAAGAGTAAACTTTTTACAGTGTAACATTATTTGTTTAAACAGTCGGTGAACACATCATTTTTCCTTTGTTCATATTATACATATTCTGTTTAAAATATGTCTTTACTGTTGAAAAACTTAATTTTTGAAAAAAATATATGGAATATACTTTAGAATATATTTTTGAATCCTCTACATTTCACTTATTAAGGATTATCAAGTATATAATTTTGTATTTTTCAATTATCATTTATTGTTACTTTATATTGGTTTCATTTTTCTCCTTTTTCTTTGTACCTAGCCTCTCAAAACTTTGTCATGTTTGTTTTTGGTAAAAAAAAAAAAAAAAAAAAAAAAAAAAAAAAAAAAAAAAACACTGCTAAAATAATATTTTAAATGTGTGAATGTACCGTAAAGTATTAATCGATAATACCGTTTTTGCATTCGTGTATGTCTCTTTATGATTTAACTTTACACAGTTAATACATAAACGTTGATTAAACAATAAAAGTATAAAATACAATAAAAGTAAATACAAACAAAAATAAAAGTATAATACAAACAATAAAAGTTTTTTATATTTTTTAACACTCTTTTATGGACATTTTGAATAAATAAAAGCTTTTGATCGATGTTGTTATTTGGAATGAATATTGTGGAAATTACCATATTGTAAGAATCATGGATATACTTTTTTATTTGTTTACTTATCAGAGTGTAAATATTGAAAACATTTCTATCTCGTGTTCTGTTTATCTATGGTTTTGAAAAGTAAATGATGAAAAACATCTGAAAAGCACAGGACTATTCTCTTATTTGAATCAACAAATGACATTTCTTTCAAACAATATAAGGTATTTTTATAATCTGCAATTGCGATTGTGGTATAATTGAAAATGCTTTTATTTATTAAGAGAAAACAGGACTGAGACGCAAAGCCCTCTCACATTAATTTTACACTAATATTTCTTATATGTAATTAAATTTTATCGAATTGTATATATGTACAGTGTGACCTCTATAACCTCTATATCTACAGTTATCACTCTTTAGAGACGGATGTTAAAGGTTTCATTTTTTAAAAAGTCGAAATTATATAAATTTTAATAGAAATAAGAGTGGCATTTTTAATTAATCCCCGTTGCTTTAACATAGTAAAATAATTGTTTTTTCTCTGTTGCAAATATTTTATTAATCTATATTAATAAAAGAACAAAACGCTCTGTCTGCGTGTGTGTGTGTGTGTGTGTGTGTGTGTGTGTGTCTGCGATGGCTAGCAAAATCTACATCATGTACGAGGCTCAAAATTTTTTTGAGAGTAGCCCCATATCTCTCCTGATGCACCTGAGCTTCAGAATTTTGAAATTCTATTTATTAACTGAGTAATTAATTAAATTCCAAAGATCACTCTCATAAAAAATCGCCTTTTTTCTTCTTTTTTTCCCTTCATTTAGTTATGGTTGGATGGTTGCATAAAATTTTCGCATAAATAATTAAAAAAGCTGGAACAGACCTTTAAAATTCATAGACTGGCAAACTGTCAGTTTAAATGATGATTTTTTATCACAGCGGTTGTAAACCATGGAGGAAAAAGATAGGTGGTGGTGAAGTAAACCGAAAAAAGGGTTGCAATATTAAACCATTTATCGCTCAAATTTTAATGTCCCAAACAAAAGCATATGAAAGGGATTTTGTATTAGTCAGACGGATCGAAAGAAATGAATTACAGCTGAAACATATTTTACGAAGAAATAGTAATTTTTTAATATGGTCTTTTTTCTATTATGTTATTTATTTAAAATATTTTTTTGCTTTTAAAAGAATTGAAATTGGAGAATTAGAAATAATTAAATGTCAAAATAAAATAAAATAAAATATTGAAAACATTTGATTTGAACTAAAAATTGTATTACTAAAAGTTTTCTTTTTTTTTCAGAACTTTTTAATACTTTATAACGTAGATGAAAAATGTCTATGATTTAATAACATATTAATAATTCAATGTCAATATATAAAATATATTGATGAAAACATTCTTTTAAAATCATGTGCGAAAACTTAAATAACAAATATTAGTCTAAAATCTAGATTTCAGAGTGCAGACGATTTTAAGACATTAACGAAAGAATGTTAACTTTTCAAGCAAAATCTTAAATGATGCTTCTATATTGATATTTCAAAGTCATATGATAAAAATAATCACATAATTCTTGCCTATGATTGATATACAGTAAAACCTCCATAACGGACACTCCCGAATAGCGGACACCTCTATTTAACGGACAATTTTCTAATACCCACTCCCAAAACTTAAATTTGTCTATGTTTAACCTCTGAATAACGGACATTCCGAATAGCGGACACTATTTTCGACGATAAAGAATGAAAAAGTATATTTTATCGAGGAAAAAAAAAGTTAAAAGCGTTTAAATTTATTGGGGAAATGTATCACAAATTTTGCGATCACAGATAAATGTAGAGAATGGTCTGGGGAAAGTCCCCCTCCCCCATGTCCAATGTTGAATTCAGCAGCTTTCCCGGGAGGAACATTTCCCAGAGTATTCGAAATGTTCCCCCGGATGATTTTGCAAATTTATGCTTTTAATGCTCAAAAAGTGCACCCCCCCCCCACCTCTTTCCGTCCCGGAACTCAATAATATCCAGTAACGTCACATTAAAAAACAAAATACATCTAATCGCAAGCAAAAGTAAACTTTTGTAACAGTTTTCATCACAAGAGTGTACTAGACAGTGGATGAAGGCGAAGACAATCTTATTTCAGTTTTATTGCTTAAAAAATAATTTTAATTTCTGATTAATCATGTACAGGGGTGCAAAAATCTAGGCGCCAGCAATCAGTTTCTCACCACAAAAATTATTTCGTTTTTTTTTCGTCTAATATTTCGTGTAAAATTCCTGCTAGAATGCTATTAAATTTTGAGCGAAAAAACACTAAAATTTTAGTGGTGAGAGACTACCCTCTGGAGCCTAGATTTTTGCACCCCTGATCATGTAATAGAACTTTTAGGACATATAAAAGCCAATTAATGAAAAATTAAGTATTTGTTAGAGATTATTGAATTTCTGAGGTTTCCCCAATAGCGAGTAGAGGACGATTTTTGCGTTCCAGAGGTGCCCATTATTTAGAGGTTTTACTGTATTTGTATCTTTTATGCATCCCGATCGTGTATTACAGTCAATAATGGCACAAAACTTTATTTTTTAAACGAAATTTTAGTCATCTATTCAATAACAGTTTAAAAGGTAAAAAACAAAGAAATACGGGTTTAAACCAGTTTGAATTGATCGGCATGTCAAGGCACATGGTTTTGTTGGTGCTTATTTGGACTTAATGTATCAGATTTTAGGGTTACATTTTTGGCGTCAGCCCAAGACATTGTACGTCCACTCAGTTTCTTTTTACTGTGTGGTCGTACGCAGATCTTTGGCATTTCGAACATTAGAATGTATGAGTCATTAGCTGTGTTGCAGTAAAAAAATCACACAACAGTTTTCTAGGAGTTTATTTTTTTATCATTGATAAAATTTAAATGTATTCTATTCAATTTAAAATCAAATTATGGCTTTAATTTGGTTTTAAAACAAAAATAAAATATAGCTGTTTGGCGTACAATTGTTCGAATCTGCAAACGATTCATACACAATAATAAATTATCAAATAGCAAAGTAAATTATTTATCAGAAATAGCCATAAAAAGAATAGTAGCAAAACTGATTATAGCCTTAATGTTTAGACTAATTAACACATAACCCGATCCCAACCAGAAAAAAACAGACCACACTCCGATCCGTGATAGACAAAAATCCCGTGAGTATAAACCCGACCCGAACCTAAAAATTCTGTTTGAAAAAAAACTATGGATTTGATAACTGACCCGAACCAAATCTCAATCCCATAAAAATGTTCAAATGAAGCATAACCTGATCAAAGCAAGACAAAATAATTTTAGTGGTCATGAAACCTGACCCGAACCTAAATATTGTCTTAAAAAAAAACTCGAAATATGACCCGAACAAAATCTGAAACCGATAAAAATATTCCAGAGAACTATAACCCGATCCCAGGAAGACAAAATACTTTCCGTGGTCATAAACCCGACTCAAACCTAAAAAATTCCATTTGAAAAATTCTGAAATTTGACCCAAACCACATCTAAATCCGACCAAAATATTAGAAAGAACCATAACCGGATTAGAGTAAGACTAAATAATTTCCGTGAACATGAACCCGATACGAACCTAAAACTTCCATTCGAAAAAATACCTGAAATTTGAATCGAACCAAATCTGAATCTGACAAAACTATTTCAAAGAACCGCAACTGGATCCGAACAAGACAAAATATTTCCATGGACATCAACCCAATTCGAACCCGAAAAATTTCTTTGAAAAAATCGCGAAATTTGAACTGAACCAAATCTAAACTTGGCAAAAATATTCCAGTGAAGAATCCTTATTCGAATAAGACGAATAATTTTCTAATATTTTATATAATAATTCGAATAATTTTCGTGAACACGCAAGAAGATCCGAATCCAAAAGCTCCATTTGAAAAAAACCCGAAATCTGAATTGAACCAAATCTAAACCCGATAAAATATTCCAAAGAACTATAACCCGATCCGAGGAAGACGAAATAATTTCCATGGACATAAATCCGACTCGAACCTACAGAATCCGATTTAAAAAAAACCTGAAATTTGACTCAAACCACATCTGAATCCGATCAAAATATTAGAAAGAATCATAACCGGACTCGAGTATGATAAAATAATTTCTGTGGACATGAACACGATTCGAACCTAAAAATTCTATTTGAAAAAATGCCTGAAATTTGAACCGAACCAAACCAACATGACAAAAATATTCCAAAGAACCGTAACAGGATCCGAATAAAACAAAATTTCCATGCACATGAGTCGAATCTGAACCTAAAAAATTTCTTTGAAAAACTCTCGAAATCTGAAGTGAACTTGATAAAAATATTCCAGTGAAGCATGTATTTATTCGAACAAGACAGAATAATGTCCGTGGACACGCAAGAAGACCTGAACCCAAAAATTCCATTTGAAGAAAACGCCGAAATCTCAATTGAACCAAATCTGTTCCTGACAAAATTATTTCACAGAAACATAACTGGATCCGAGCAAGGCAAAATAATTTCCATGGACATGAATCCGACCCGAACATTTAAATTGAATTTCAAAAAATACCTGAAACCTGAATAGAACCAAATCTGAACCCGACGAAAATATTCTAATGAATCATAACAAAATCCGAACAAGACAAAATAATTTCCATGGACATAAACTCCATGAATAGTTAGGTAACATTTGGGTTGCGATTAGGTTGCAATTACATTACGGTAAGTCTTTGATTTTATTTAATTTCACGTTAGGTTACAGTTAGTTCGCGGTTAATTTAAAGTTAGGTTAAAGTTAAGTTGTATTTATGTGATGGTTAGAATAAGAATAGGTTACAATAAAGTGACGGCTAGGTTACATTTATGTTATATTTAAGTTACGGTAGGGTACTGTTAAGTCGCAGTTAGGTTACAGACAGATTATGGTTACGGTACAAAAGTTTATAGTTAGGAATTTGTCCACAGAGTCAACATTACGCATGCTTTGATTAAAAATATACACTTTTGTTAAATGGGTCTGAAATTATAATACTATATACCAATCTTTTATCATCGCGTATGGATTTCATTCACGGTATAGTTGGATTTAAGAGTGATATAATTAGTTTGAAATTCAAAATATCTCACTTGGGATTTCTATGCGAAAAAAATAATTAGTTACGTGATTTAACAGTGATTTTTACGGGTAAATATCAACACTTTAACACGAAACTAACGCAATCGTTGGATACATGTTCTCTCCCGTGTTTCTCATAGCTCATTTTAAGTATTTTAAAGCTTAATATTAGTTGTTGTTTTTAAAACCAATTTTTCACAAAGTCAGCTGCGACGTATTTCAGACAATGCATTTCTGCATGCGTCCAGTTAATGATAAAATCATACAAATTTCAAGTTCGTTTAATATTGTTAATACGGACCCGGGCAGCGCCGGGCGGGTCAGCTAGTGAAAAATAAATGAATTAGTTTGCCTATGGTGGTATTCGGAGGTTGTCATTGTTTGGAAGTGAACGTTAAATGTGGGTTCACTATACTTTAATCCATGTATTTGATAGTAATGTGGAAGAACTTCTCACAATTTAACTTTTTACCATTATGATAATGAGAAATTTGCATTGCGAAGCTTCATCAAATATACAGTATATGAATTAACATTGGAAATTTTGGGTGATTCTATAACATATTTCTTTTTCCTATCTCCTATACTACCCCCTTTTGCTTTATTGAAACAAATGTGGCAGTAACTGCTAAATCTTTGGGCAGAGATATAAATAACCTGGCTTTTTTTCACAGTTAAGCCTGCCGTTCTAGGATTATCATGTGATTTTTGCCCCTTATTATTAATATTTTCGTTATGTTTTTGACATATCAATGTTTTTTTTATCTCCTTCATATTTGGGTTTGCAAATATATTTGAAATTGTACCAGGAGCTGAATTGTTTTTTTCTTGTAACTTTTGAGTAGTTATTCTTCACAATTTTTTATTCAGAGGTTCGTAATAATATTAATGCTATGAAATGTGTTTACTTCCATCAACATTTGGGCGGTATTCGGAGGTTGTCGTTGTTTGGAAGTGGACATTAAATTAGTGTTCACTGTTCATTTTTACACTAATATTTCTAATATATAATTACATTTTATCGAAGTTTATATATGTACAGTATGTTCTCTATAATCTGTATATGTACAATGATCACTCTTTAGTGATGGCTGTTATTCAGAGGTTTCATTTTAAAAAGTCAAAATTATACAAATTTTAATAGAAATACAATAGTCATTTTAATTAATTCTCATTGCTTTAACATAGAAAAAAATTTACTTTTTTTTTCAATATTTTTTCCAAAGAAAAAAAATGAATTGATTTGCTGTACAACTCCTTACCATTATGATTTAATGAGAAATTTGCATTTTGCGAAGCTTCATCAAATATATGGTATATGTAGTAAAATTGGACATTTTGGGGGATTCTATAATATATTTCTTTTTCCTCTCTCCTATTTTACCCCATATGCTGTATCGTAACAAATGTGGCAGTAACTGCTGAATCTTTGACAAGAAATATAAATTTTAATCGTTTGAAATTTAAAACGTATATATAAATATACGTTTTAAATTTCAAACGATTAAAATGCATTTGAAACTTCTTTCCCCATTGACCGTAATGTAACGGAATCCTTTTGATTGTCAATGTAATTGATCTATCCATACGATTTTCATAAAATTTGAAATGACTCGACAAAAATATGAATAATTATGTATTTTAAATTTCAAACGATTCGGTTGGGTAGTTTTTGCGTTGTTATATGCGGACGGACAGACGAACAGACAGACGGACAGACGGACGGACTGAGCGACAACAATAGGTGCTACGTATTTACATAATTAGGAACGCACTTAAAAAGGGTTAATGTAAATAGAGGGTTGCCACGACGATGAATGTGGTTGGATTTTTTATAAAGGTCTTTATTTTAAACTCTTTTGGGCCTGAAAAATTAAAAACTTAGACAGCTATTTGCAGTCCCCTTTCAGAAATTCTAGAAATTATTTTCATACTTCAGTTAGTTATTGGAAAATCCTTAAAAATCTATATATAAAATCTCATTTTATTTTCGTTCAAAGAAATAGATTTTTGAGGAATCTTTTAGAACGAGAGCAGGTGTTTTGCAACGCTGACAGCTGCACGCCACCGATTAGTGACATTTTTAGACGACCGGTAAATATTTTAAAATTGGAAATTTAATTTTAGAATTTTAAAAGAAATTTACTTTTAAAATTAGATATTTAATTTTAACATTAAATTTAGAAATTTAATTTTTATAAATTCAGATAAAGATTTTTTCGTTGATTTCAAATATATAAGTTTCTTCACAGTCGCTCAATTACAACCTTAGATATTAATTATTAATTTATTATTTGCGCTATTCAAAAGCAAGTTTTTCTAGACCAGAATTAACTTTTATACTAGGATTCTTCTGACCTCTGTCAAATTAAAGAAAAAGTATATCATTTAGAAAATTTCAGGTCCATTTAAGAATATTATTATTGGCCCGGGAAATTCTGCATGTGCGCAGCATTTCTGGTAAACGGTACATGTATGCAGCGGGGATTCAGTTCGAGATTGGGTCATTTTTCGAGATTTTGCAATGTAAATTGCAGGTTTATTTAAGAAAATTATTACGGGCCCGGGCAACGCCGGGCGGCTCTGCTAGTTGACAATAAATTCGAAAGAGTTAGTTCTTTTAAGATATTGGTAGATAATAATAATAATAATAATAATAATTTTAAAAAATATTTTTAGACTATTAATATGTATATATTTTCTAATGCTTATGTATTGCATGAAAGAAAACGTAATATATTCATTATCGTAGCATATTCATTTTAGACCTTTTCTAAAGGGATTAGAACAATTTCCAGTTTTCCGGTCATTAATTTTAAATTCAATCCTCTGACCACGCGACTGAAACTTTGAAGTAGAATTGTGACCTTAATATTCAACAAAAGTGTTAAGTGTAGGTACTCATTTTATTTCGAGATTTAAGCTTTACATTTGTGCTGATAATGTTTTTAAAAGAGTTGTTGATTTCGAGATACTGTTACATTATTTTTAAAAAAATGCGTTTTATAAACACCTAAATTATGTGTTTTTTTAAACATACATATTTATTCTAGACGTAAACAGAACGTAATAAAACAATTTCCAGCATTCCTTTAACTGATTTCGAATTCAACCTCTTGACCACTGGACTATTTATACTAATCAGTTGAATATAATTATTTTATTTTATACAAATATTTTACGATTTTTATAGAAGGTATTGGTTTAATTAGTATTTTAAAACTTTATAATCTGTAATGTTAAAACGATTTGTGGGGAAAGTTTTATATATATGCATGTAAAATTTGAGAAATTCCGGCATTCTTACGGTGAAGTATTCAATTGAATGCATAATGCATTACTAAAAATACATAATTATACGATAAACGAACAGTGGCTTGTTGTCGCAGGTCGTAAAGTGAACTTGTACAGATACATGCAGTGGTATCAAGAATTATTATGTGTTTCTCCATGATGAAATAATGATTCATCTTTGTTCTTCATAAATTTATTAACAGCATACCATCAAAGGCGTTTCCCACAATACACTGAGAAAATTAGGTTAAAAATCATCGTTATACATTCAAAATAAATCAAAATTAAAAAAAAGGATTGTCACAAGAACCTTCCAGACAATGGGATTTTGGTAGTTGAAAAAAATCAAACAAAATCTGTCTTATTGCTCGGTGTTAGACCTTTTCAAAAGCAACCACATTAATTCTGCTAAACCTTCTTTCATGAACCTTAGCGCTGTGATTAAAAGTAAAACCTCATATTACGTGGCCTTTTCTTGAGGTATGACACATTTGTGATGCAATATTTGATAAGTTGTTAATATTACAAAAGTTACATATTTTCTATTTGTTATTTTGCTGTATTTTGCTATATTATGCTTTATAGTCTAAGGCGTTTACAAACGAAATTTGATAACTTTATATCAATTTGGTTATAAGTATGCTATGAATATTCCGTACCATCATTTTTTTTCAAAGAAGTAAATTTGATGATAAATATTTAGTTGTTGTTGATTTGAAATAAATAAATTAAATTTATCGAGAACGTTTTTCAGCATACTAAGTGAATACTGATTTTTTATTCATCTGCGGTGATTTGAATATCATTTTTCTTATGCTGAATATTTTATACTGAATTTTTTAATATAAATCATAGTATGTTTAAGAAATTTTAACTTAATAACTTCAGTATTTTCTATTTTAATAGTATTTTCAATACTTTTCTTAGCCTTTAACTGTCTTTTTGAGTATTATTAAACTCGCGTAACCAAAGAAGCAAAAATAAAATATTCATAAAATATTGCATAGATTAAACTAGAATCTTAAAAAAATGATTATTCAATTTTTGGTTTTTGTCACGTTTTACTCTTTTAAATTTTACGTTATCCATTGCTTTATGCTTCAAATGGCTTCCATACCTAATTTCATAATTTTACTATACATTCTAAAAACGAATTAATAAATAAATCAATGAATAAATTACCCATATTTATAACTTAAGAATCTATTAAGAATCCCTTCTTATTACTATTTATAATTATACATTTGATAGGTAATAAATTCTAAGACCGAATATTTTGTTAATAATTAAGTGTAATCTATTGAAGTAATAGGATTTTTTAATATGCAATAGCATGCACTCAATACATATTACATTTCTAATTAAAGTAAATTTTTCATGTACCCATAAATTGGCACGAATAAAAAAATTGTAATATTTTCTCCAGTTATTTTAATGTTTATTTTTTTATTGTTTGTAATATATAGATAAAATAAGTATCTAATGCTTAATCAGTTTACATTTGCAATTGCCAACCTACATAATGCCCATGCTTTCCATTTTTCTTCCCGAAAACAAATAGAAACATTCTATTTCCAATTTGCATATATTTACCCATTTTTTTCACAAACAATGTATTTAGACTTAATTTCCAGGGGATATTTGTTCACTTCTTGTGAAAAAATTTCGTACAGATATTCCTTAATTTACTTTTCTGGAATCGATAAGCATTTCTTATTTGTTGAGAGAATACAAAGAGGATTTGTTTGGATTATATGTAAATATTGTGATGTTGTTTTGGCTTAAAGTGGACCGCCATAAAGAAAGAAACTCTAAGTTGTTAAAGTTTTATTTAAGCTTTCAGGCAAAGGCTGTAAAATTAACAACTGGCAATATATACGTTGTTACATCTCTTCCATACTACATTATTTGATCTGATATTTAAAAAAATGTTTCTTGTGACTTCTAATAAGACAAAAAATGAGAAATATATATATAGTGTGCGTTAAAACTTTAAAATCAGCTAAAAAGTTTAATAACTTTAATAAATTTTAAATCGAGATAATTGAAATTGCAATTTAATATTGATCATAAAGTAAAACTACTAATATAACAATGAACAAAATATATCTGTGATATTTTTATTGTGAAAAAAATAATAATTGTGCAAACAAACCTTTTTTTTCTTGTGTAAAAATGTTGCGGCAACACTATTTTCTGTAGAAAATTTACAGATAATTTTTATTTATTTGGACAGTAAAAACTGTCCTCTAGAAATATTTATCTGACGGCATCTGTTAAGGATTTTGTTAGTTTAACAATGCCAAGTGCGCTTAAACAGACTGAATTAGATAAATATGCTTTTGAACATTTTGCATTATCAGGTATCAGTTGTTAGTGTATTTAGAAAAAAATTAGAAAGATCTAAACCATTATCAACAGTTTTCCAAGGTAACACCAGGACACAGATACATCAGGAAAGACTTTGGACTACTCTCACAATATTTTTGAGTCTTTTACGTGTCATAGATTTTGCTAGTTATCTTAGAGACACACACAGAGACAGACAGAGCATTTTGTTCTTTTATTAGTATAAAAACTATAACAGTCATATCGCAATAAATATTTCATGGGATTTCATACCTTTAACATCCCCACGATGGATTTGTATTGTCTTTAATTTCGGCACTATGACAGCGAATTTCGAAATATTAACATGCGTGAGGTAGAAGAAAACTTTGAGATTGCAATAGTTTACCCTTAAATGCAATATTTTTAATATTTAATATTTAAATCATTATTTTTTATTAACTTTGAGCTATGCAGTAGCTAAGTCTTCAATTTCTATTTTCGAAAATAAACATATATTTTCCGCTTTAGTGATGTATTCAAAGTCTTTTATTTTCTTCTGAATAGTAGAACAACGTGATGAAGGTGAACTTCCTGGGAATATTTGTACATTTCAGGTGAAGAAACTTTGTAAAAAAACTTCCTTAATTTGCTCTACCGGAATCACTAAGCATTTATTATATGTTTAGTGAAGGTAATTAGGATTTGTTTGTATAGTATGTAAACGTTACAATTGCGTTATTTACTTAAAATGGGAATCTATAAAATAATAATAATAATAGGATTGCTAAAGTCTGATTTAAACTTAGACAAAGCCTTAAGTTAGGCAAAGACTGAAAACTAACATTATTCACAATTTAAAACATTGAATCCTGTATATTCTTGTTGGATGTTTTCTTTTAATTTGATTCGACAGAAAAATATTATATTTCTAAAAATGAAAATTCGTCTATCTTTAAAAAATGATAGGAATAACAGAAAAATATTTTTTTTATATATTGTCAAGATACTGCAATACCTAGTTATAATAAAATTTGAACGGGGAAAAGTGTAGATAACCACTCCGGTATGAACCATTCTGTTTTGCGAATTGACCGTAGCTAAACACCAATTAGGCTTAATGGAAAACATATGTTAAGTTTGATAGCTAAATGATAATTTCTTCTACTTGAAGTAATGTTTGGTTCATGTTTTTCCGTAAAACATATCTATCATATCCAACTATAACACATTAAGTTCCAAATAAAAAAAAAAGCTATTTTAAACAATATATACAAACAAACAATTAGTCGTTGCCATTCAAAACTAAAAATTCCAAGTCTAGAAACAAATGAACGAATCTGAGTTATTTCTTAAAAAAAAGAAAGGAAAAGGAAAAAAGAAAGGCTAATATATAATTTTGTATTAATATATTTTATAATATTTAAAAGACTTTAAATATATTATGAAATACATTTTCCACTTTCGTTTACATTTATAAACAGTAAGTTTACAACATTTCAAAAAATAAAAATCCCTGTCGGCTTGGCCTATAGGCGGAGGTAGATTTCGAAAAGTGCTCATTTCAAAAACAAAAAATAAAATACGATTAGAGATAAACCCAGTTTAACAATTTTCTTTGGCCACTTTTGAAAAATATTTAATTTATTTTTATGTAAGAACTGGTTTTTATCAAAATCATCTTAAGCGAAATTCGGCTCAAATGCCCATTTTGACAACATATTTTGAAATGTATTCTGACTTTATAATTAAAAGATTGACCAATAAGCAAATTATATAGTTCCTAAATAATAAAAACTGTCAATTGAATCCTTTTGAGAGCAAAATCGAGTTTAAAAATGAGTCATAAAATAACCAATTTGTTATTTGAATACATCCTCAATTCTTAAATCATGAACGCTTTGGGGAATTTTGTGCAAAGTGCTCACTTTGAAAGCTTTAAATATATATATATTTAACCTTTATCAAAAAACTGACCTATACGACATATTACACAGTTCCTAAATAACAAATAACAATCAATGGAATGCGTTTGAAAGCAAAGTTGAATTTAAAAATCAGTCATTAAATAACAAATTTGTTATTTTAATACATCCTCAAATCTTAAATCATGATCGCTTTGGGAAATTTTGTGCGAAATACCTACTTTGACTGCTTTTAAAAAATATATATTTAGCCTTTATCAAAAAATCGACGAATTCTCACAATATATAGTTCCTAAATAATAAAAAACTGTCAATTGAATGCGTTTGAGAGCAAAATTGAATTTAAAAATGAGTCATAAAATAAACAATTTGTTATTTGAATACATTCTCAATTCTTTAATCATGATGGATTTGGGAAATTTTGTGCGAAGTGCCCATTTTGGCAGCCTTTTTTTAAATATATTCTGCCTTTATGAAAAAACTGGCCAATCCGTCACATTATATAGTTCCTATATAAGAGGACCTGTAAATTGGATGCGTTTGAGAACAAAATTGGATTTAAAAATGACTCAGAAAAAACGCAATTTGTTATACTTCCTCAATTTTTCAATCACTATTACTTAGGGAAACTCTGTTCAAAATGCCCTTTTTGGCAGCCTTTTTTGAAATATATTCTACCTTTATCAAAACACTGGCCAATATATCACATTATATAGTTCCTAAATAAGAGGATCTGCCATTTGGATGCGTTTAAAATTGGTTCAAGATTTCGGTATGGACCAAAGGTCGCGTTTTGCTGAGCTCCTCATGGAAGGCTAAAAGCTTAGGAACCAGGTAAGTCAGAGCCTCAAATCATATCTTATTCTCTTTTCTAAGTGCTGTTGATCATTTAGACACTTGTTTGATCGAAATCCGTGCAGTGGTTGCCGAGATATGTTTATCTAAAGTTTTTGTTAATCTCGCCCCCAGGTAGCCAGCCATTCCAACTGCACCGATAAGTTTCTGTGCTTATTCTTAATAAATGCTTAATTATATTGGTATCAGGATATTTCATTATGATACCTTATAAAATAATGAACATTTTAAGCCATACTATGTACTCCTGGACTGATTATTTACAAAGTTATAAGTAAATTAATCGACTGTTGTCAATCTCTCCCAATGCTTTCTTATTGCAGAATATCATTTTTAAAATGCGTATTATATATACTAGCAGGGGAGACCGAGCTTAGCTCGGTCAAAATTAACTTTGTGTTCAACTCTAGTGTCTAGTATTTTCACTGTATCATTAACTCTGTATTATTACTGTAAAACATGTTTATAATAGTATTATTTAGAAAAACAATCAATAAGAAAACTATGTTTTTATGCGCATGTTTATAAATTTTACTTTATTTTAAAATTTACAACGAAAGGACATCGATTTAAATCACTTTTTTAGCTCGAATCTGATTGGTTTAACCATGCATCTCGAATCCTCTTAAGAATGTATAAAAAATTCTTTACATTCTGAAAGACAATATTTTTTCATTTGGCTCCAAATACGTGTTTTGGTTTTCGTAATTTTTATAGTCGATTTTTTGGCCATATTTCGCCAATATTTTGTCAAATATCACCAAGTTATTGGCTGTTGCCATATTCTCGTGACCCTGACCCGTATTACCCAAAATGAGCCACTAATCAAATTTGATCAAGCATGTGACATAGCTCAATCGTCTTCAGGTAATCAAAAACAGTAGAATATATAATTGAATCAAAATCGTTTAAGCCATTTTTTAGGTAAAATTAGCTTGGCAGCATTCAGCAATGAAGCGAAATAATCCACTAATATAATTTTGTTTAACATGCGACTCAGCCCAACAGTCTTCTCGTGACAAAAAACGTTCAGTTTCAAAATTTAGGTAAAATTGATTGAGTCATTGTTATATATAATTAGAATGACCCTAGCTCATTAAGACCCAAAATGACCCACTAATCGAGTTTTCGTGAGCATGTGTCCAAGCCAAATGGTTTTCTCTTGCTCAAAAACGATATAATACAAAGTATAGTCAAAATGGTGAGTACCATTTTCTATATAAAATTAGCATGACCCATCATGACCAACAAATGACCCTTATAATCGAAATCTCTCGAACGTGTGGCCTAGCTCATTAGTTTTAGCATGCCGAAAAACATTAGATACAAAATTTAGATAAAATCGATTGAGCCGTTTTTTAGATATAGTTAGTTTGACCCTGACTCCTTATGATCCAAAATGACCCATTGATCGAATTTTCAAAAAAATCTGTCATAACCCAATGATTTTCTTGTGCCCGAAAACGATAAAATACAAAATTTAGTCAAAATTGCGCGAAACAATGTCTAGATAAAATTAGAATGACCCAAAAGTGGCCCACTAATCGAAATTTCTTGAACATGTGACCTACCCTAATGATTTTCTCATGCCAAAAATATGTTGTATACAAAATTTCGTTAAAATCGACCCACCCATTCTTTAGATATAGCTTGACCTTGACCAATTAAGACCCACAAATGACCCTTATAATCGAAAGCTCTCGAATATGTGACTTAGTCCATTAGTTTTCTCGTTCCTAAAAATTGTTACATACAGAATTTCGTTAAAATTGATCCTGCTGTTCTTTAATTATATATAGCTTGACCCAGACCCTTTATGATCCAAAATGACCCATTAATCGAAATTTTTCGAACATGTAACCTAGTCCAATGATTTTATCGTGCCAAAAAAATATTGCATACAAAATTTCATTAAAATCGATCCACCTGTTCTTTAGATATAGCTTGACCATGACCCATTATGACCCATCATGACCCACAAATGACCCTTATAGTCGAAATCTCTCAAACATGTGATTTAGCCCATTAGTTTTCTCATGTCAAAAAACTGTTACATACAAAATTTCGTTATAATCGATCACGCCGTTCTTTAAATAGTTTGACCCAGACCCTTAATGACCCAATATGACCCATTAAAATTTTTTCTCGAACATGTAACCTAGGCCAATGTTTTTCTCGTGCCCGAAAACCATAGAATGCAATTTTTAGTCAAAATTGCGTGAGAAAATCTCTAGATAAAAATAGCATGACCCACAATGACCCCAAAAATGACCCACTAACCGAATTTTCTCGAACATGTTACCTAACCCAATGGTCTTCTTGTAATCCAAAACGATAAAATATAAAATTTGGTCAAAATCGTTAGAGCCGTTTTTTAGATAAAAATGACTTGACCCATAATGACCCCAAAATGACCCACTAATCGAAATTTTTCGAACATGTGACCCAGCCCAATAGTTTTCTCGTGCCAAAAAACGATTGGATACAAAATTGCCTTAAAATCCATCCAGCCGTTCTCTAGATATAAATAGCTTGATCCTGACCCATTGTGACCCAAAATGACCCAGTAATCGAATTTTCCCGAACATGGGACCTAGCCCAATGGTCTTCTCGTGCCCGAAAATGTTAAAATCCAAATTTTTGCGAAAATCGTTAGAGCCGTTTTTGAGATAAAATTTACCCACACACACACACACACACACACACACACACACAATTTTTGCTCGCATTATAGTATAAGATTAATCTAACATTAAACACCAAACAATTGATTATAACATGAATCAAAAATGAATTTAAAAATGAGTCAGAATATAAGCAGTTTGGATTTGAGGTTTTTTTCTCCAACTCCTATTTTTGTTTAATTTCTTTTTGATATAAGAATTGGTCCTATGAAAAACTTGTTAGTATAAAAGTTGTAGATATTATTAAGAAGATGTAAAATAAATATAATTAGATTTCATTGCTTAAGAATTGAGTAAGTTATTGATTTTCTTCTTTTTCCTCCCTCCTTTTTCTTTTCGTTTTTAATTTTTTTCATCGGTAAAAGTTGGTCCTATCAAAAACTTGTAAATACATAAGTTTTAAATAATTTTGAGTACATTTCTAAAAAATTTAGTTGAATTTGATATCTTCAGAATTGACGAAGTTATGAATTTCTTTCTCCCAAAAACCCTGTTTTTTTCGCCCCTTGAGCCCAATTTTAACTTTATCAAAAATCTGTCAAGCATAAACTTTTAGCCCATTTTTTAGAAGTAATATAAACTTTAAACGAATTCGATATCTATTTTAATTAGGAAGTTATCGTGTTTTTTCGGTTTTCACAAAAAACCTCTCTATTTCCACCCCCTTGGTCTGATTTTGCCCATTAACGAACTCGACCGAGATTTTATGCCCCTTGATTTTATGTAAAAATTTGAAAAAAATATGAGCATAATTATGGAAGTTATCGTGTCTAGAAGAAAGTGAAATATATATATATAGATAGAGAGATAGACAGATATATATATATATATAAACTTATTTACTGATGGTAGTTTTGGGGTCTAGGAGTCATGATCGGTGTAGATCTGCGAAATTTTTTCAGAAATTCTAACATGGGAGAGAATGCAATAGGAAGTATTTCATACGAAATTTACCTAATATTTCATACGAAATCTACCTAATAGTATTTCATACGAAATCTACCTAAAAACGAGTGACTTTCAAGCCAACAGTTTTTCCGTCGACTAGGGTCTATGGACTGACTGACTTCAACTTTTGTTGGAGGCCATGTATCGGTATCCACATAAATTAATTTATTTTTGATTGAAAAAAAAGGTTAAATAAATAATTCAAAATTGCCAGACATGAAAATGAGATTAGGGATAATTTTTAAAACGTTTCTTTTATATGATTAAAAAAAATCATTCAATAGGTATAAACAACAGTAAGCTTTTAACTGAGGTAATTATTTCATATAATAATACATCCCATTCTATTACTAAATTTCCACCTGTTTACTTACTTTTTGGCCAATTACCCTATGACTCCCCCCTTACAACAAAATTATTATCCCCCTGTTCATGAAGCCCTTAAGATTGCTAAAGCAAGAACTGATGAATTTCATTTAAAAAATAAAAGATATTATGATAAAGATTATATCGAACCAATATTTAAAATAGGAAATCTAGTTATCTCTGAAGAATTTCTGTACCCTAATACTAGAAAGTTATCACAAGTATTTAGTGGCCCTTATAAAATTCTTAACAAATTATTCGAAGTAAATTTTGAAATTGATAGGCAAAACCAGTTCAAAAGTTCAGAAATAGTACATGTATCTAAATTAAGGCCTTATTATTCCCCTGATAAATTTAAATTAAGTCATGAGCAACAACGCCCTAATCAACAACAGCAAACTCAAGTAAAAACTGTAACTTAGACTCTATCTCTAGTTTATTATCATTTTATAATTTTTCTTTTTTTTCTCTTAAACAATAAATTTCTTTCCATATTTTAATTCAGATAATATCCTGTAATTCTTACAGAATGGCAACGATATTTCTTGACTGCAGCGAGAGTGTCACTTGTCTGGAAATTTTTATATTTGTTTGTTTATGCCGGCGTAGACGGACAAAGTGGAAATTTCTTATTCTGTATTGAGTTTCTCTAGTTATAACTTAAAATAATATAATAACAAGTAAATATTAAGTCAATTTTTTTTAAACTGAACCTATTTGTAACGTTAAATTTAATGTATCAATTATTAAATTAATTATTTGCCAAGTAACAAAATTTTTATCACTTTATTTTAATTTTCTCTCTCTCTCTCTATTTGCTTCTGCATTCCAGTCCAAGTACATGTCAATTAGAATTTAATTTTGTTTCTTTTTCTCTTTCCTTCTTGCATCTTGCAATGTTTTATCACACCGAGAGAATATTTATTACGTAATTATTTGACATGAATAAATCTCGTCTTTTTATTATTTATTAATATTTCTTTTTAAGAATCTTAGTAGTTGGAAAGTCACTTGCATTCTCAAACATGAACAAAATTTTTATTTATTTTTACTTTATTTTATTATATTATATTATATTTTAAACTTTTTTTTGTACATATTCCTGCTTAATCCTGTACTCGAATTACAAGATTAAGTATATTGATTACATAATTGATTATATTCTTTATTCTATTCCACTTCTCTCTATATTTCATCGAAAAAATACCTGAGATGAGATAAACGAGATTAAGTATATAATTTAGAATTTAAAGAATTCCTTTTGAAATATTTAATATTACTTATTGAAAGATTTATTTATACCTATTATGAGAGTAACTTATACTTATTATGATATTTATTATTAGTGATATTTTTTCTTTATTATATTTCTTTATTATATTGTTTGTTTATTACATTGTTAAAATTTATTATTACTATAATACTACACTATAAAATGTGTTACTATATTGAATTACAACTCAACAAAATGCTTAAATTTAGAATGCATGTAATAGTTACCAGATAATTATGATGATACCAATTTCTTTGTTTCAGATATATTATCTGTCACAATTATTTTTTCAAACAGTTTTGCTTTAATCTTGTGATTTGAAAGTTATTATTATTTAACTTGGAATAGATGGCTATGGTATTTCTTAATGTGAAACGTACACAATCTGAAGTTTTCTACTATTTAAAAGAAAATCTGTCAAATAGAAAATTTCTGGTACAAACTCATTTCAGTGAAAACTATTTGCATATTTATTAGAACGACATTAAATCTGCTCATGGCAGAATATTTCCTCTGCTATATATATATTACAATTGTATATTATTGTTATAGTGACTCAGTCACTGTTTTTTCAGAGCCATATATAGTGATATCTGATTATGGTAATTATGACAATTATGCTGTTATAATGTTTACCAATTTGATCATTGAAAAAAAATCATGATAAATAATTCAAAGTTAAAAGTAAAACAGGTTGAATTCTAATCTGATGGAGCATCTGTACATTTCAAACAAAAATATATGATATTTTCAATAACACAAAAAAAATTCCCAACAGTCTGGCATGTTTCAGTGACATCACATGGGAAAGGATGTATTGATGAGACTATTGAGAATCAGTTCCTTGATGTTACTCAAGCTAGAAGTATAAATCCTAGAGCATCATGTAAGTGTGCTGAAGTTGCGAGGAAAATTGGTCCTGGAATCTAGTTCTTCATGAAAAACAAGAAAAAAATACAAAGAATGAAAGCAAAACTTGATCTGACATGGCAAGTAATCAAAACAATGCCAGGAACAAGAAAGTTGCATTGTTTCCGATCATGTGTACGTAGCATAATATTCTTTTCAATTTCAATACTGATGCATGCACTGAAAATTACCTCTTGGAAAATGCAACAAAGCAATATAGCCAAAGGGTGAATTTGCAATAAGACAATAAGGTTTATCATGGAATAATAACACAAATCGCGCAGACACAACATCAACATAAAATAAAATACTTAGTACCAACTAAAATTAAAAGCATGTTTAAATATGAACCTGAAGATCATGTTTTCTAGTATGAGAAGAACGAAATATTAGCAAATGTTTCAACTCCAACACTAGTCACTTCCAAGGGATTTTATAAATTTTAAATATTTTTTATAATTTATTTTGAGATTCTTTTAACGTAATATACCAATATTATATTATATTGTAATCTCTAAGTTGTTATAAAAGTAAAGAAAGTAATATTTAAGAAAAAAATACTTAAAATTATAGAAAATTGTACACGTGTCATGTCTGTCACAAAGCTTTGTCATATCTGTCACGCTGATAAATATTTTTTAATATTTTTCTATTTACAAATTTTTCAATATTTTTCTTTCTGCTTCACATATCCAAGTCTTATTTTGTTTCCTAAAAAATTCTGGACTTAGTATGCATGCCAATTAAGAGCAAATGATAATAATATATGTCTAGTCAAAATGTATGTCTTAATTTTGTCATGTCTGTCACGGCAGGTTTTAACCCTCAGTTAAATTAAGTTTTTCCTTGAATTAAAATTTTAGTGTTTTTTATAGCATACGGCCTATATTTACATCACCCCATAAAATTTTTTAAATATCAATTAATATTTAGTACTTAAAGATGAACAAAAAATTCTCTCAGTCATGTCTGTCACAAAATGGAATTCACCACACGTTTTCGTCGCTGTCAAGACAAAAATACTGCAGCCATAACTTACACTCAAAAATTTGTAGATGCTAGACAGAATCACAACAAAACTTCATAAGACGATCCGTTTCCCAGCTGAAGGGTTTATCATTTATGCACATGAAGAATCAGCGTATTCGGCGAAAATGGCGCGTGCCGTTCTCTTGATGCAGTTGGGACGGAAAGTATAAGATAAAACACATTTCTTCGATTTGTGTTTGTCTAAAAACAAAAGAATCACAGTAGGTATTTCATCGATCAATATCCTAGAACATACCGAGCACAAACTGATCGCGCATGTGACTAACAGGTTTCTCTGTCAGGAACAGTCTGCAGTTGGCAAATCATAATAGTTTAATATTTCTCCAGAGATGCACGCCGGCTTATTTCAAACATCCTGCCGGCTAATGTAACGAAAACGGCGACAACGTCGAGATTCCACAACACCGTACAAGCTCCAGTGCATCACCAGGGTTGATACAGCACATTTATTAATATCTAATAATCAGCAGCAAGGTTCTGTAGCCGTAGTGTAAATTTTCAAGCAACGAAGGAGTTTTATTGGGAATTTCCCCGTAAAAAATCAAGTCACTCAGTCTTTGCAATTCATATTTATTATAAGTCATAAGACAAACGAACTCATTCCAGCATTAAGCGTTGCACACATCGAGTACTCCAAACTTTGTGAAATAATCCACATCATTAGATATTCCAATTTATCGGACAAACCAAACGAATGTCTTAATAGCTTTAAAGACAGATGCATTCTAACGCACCTAAAAAACCAAATGAGAAAGGAACATTTTCACGACAAACTAGCTTCCTCCTACTCCGCGTCAATCATTTTAAAAATCCAATTGGCATTAACTCAAGTCTACACGTCAAGAAATGATCATCTCTGATTGGTCTAAGGAGGCGTGTCCTCGTGAAGGGTCTATATTTTACCTCGCAAGTAACAAGCCCTTTAACAACGCGCATTAACACCGATCACGCGATGCTAAATAAAAAATAAAATTAAAATCCCGAGAATATTCCAGAAAGAAAAAAGTTACGAAATACTTCCCGCCTTTTTGAGAAGCAAGCAATAAATTATTAATAGATAAAATAAGAAAAAGAATTTTAGCTGTTACAAGTTAATACATTACGAAACTAAGATTGAAATATGTTCCACAAATTTAGAATTGAAGTTAAGAGAGAACAAAATGGCGCAATTTTTTTATTTTATTATATATATATATATATATATACTGCTTTAATAAGACTAAAAGTTATATTTCACATTTTATTATTAAATTACAAATTTATTTTATTTTCAAAGTTATAATCAAAGATTACTATGCTAAAATTTCAAATTTTATCTGCTGTGATGTAATTAATATAAATATTACATGATTGTATATCCCTTACATTTTAATGGCGTTTGTTAATATATATAAATATCTTTTATAATTCAAGCACATTTAAAGTGGATATAACACATAAGCTAATTTAAAAATTGTTGTAATTAAATTAAAATTTTACATAAAAAATAACACAAACAATTTTAGTTTTCCTTGATACGGAATGAATTTTTTAAATTACATAGCTGAAGATTTTAAAATTTGTTTTTGATTAAAATCAATATCTTCTGCTTTTGCATATTTTCTATAAGAAACTACAATTTTATCAAAAACTTATTTTTTTTTCATTAACTGCTGCAAGATCCAGGCGCCTTCTCCTTATTTAAAAACAAAACTTCCAGCTTCATTAATCGATGTACTAGGAATCTATAACATTGTTATACATGAAATATACATTTATATTCTTCCTATGTACCACTGACGAGTCATTGTTTTTGTAAACATACTATATTTACTACAAGTGTAATACATTTTTAAATTAAAATTTTTGCAATTGTAATTTTAATGTTTTGTGAAATCTTCAGATATTGAGTTTTACCTTGCTAAATATTAATGTTGTTGGAATAAATACTGTTGTTTGTTTTTATCAGTTATTGAATTATTTCAGAAATTGAATATCAAGTTAAAAAAAATCATCATTTGTAGTAATCTATTAGTAATCTAAAATATGATTATATGCAATACATACTCTTTAATAATAAAATCCTCATTCTGTTTATTTGTATGAAACGCAGACAAAAATAAAATTCAATCATTTTTGACGGTGTTGTATAGTAGTTTACTAATATTTACTGCATTATATGTATAAATTATATACCTATACTATATCCTTTTTTGTATTTTTGAGGTATATAATGCCCTTTTTTTGCCAGAAATTAAACAGAAATCTTCTACTATGCTTGCATTATCTAAGAATTTTACTTCTTTTTTTTTTCACACTATTTTCAGATGGCATTTGTTCTCTTCTTGTGAAAAAATTTCATACAGAATTTTTTGACTTTACTTTCCTAGAATCGATAAAAATTTCTAATTTGCTGAGAGAATACAAAGAGGAATTTTTGCATATTATACATAAGTGTTATGGTGTTCTTATCCGTTTAAAAATGACACCATAAAAATAACCCTGGAGTGTTTAAAGTCTGTTTTAACCTTACAAGTGAAGGATATAACATCAGAAATTAAGAATATTTTCCGTATAATTTATCTTGAATTATACATCATTTGATTCGCAATTAAGAACATTGATTCTTGTGACTTCGAGTTTTTCCAGTGTTCCACTTGAGAATATGTTACAATATTTCCTTTTATTTTTCTCTTCCTGTAATACATATGTTTCGACTAGTCATCTAAAAAGCTAGTTAGCCGATCCAAACTCTGTCTTGAACTGTTGATTTGCAAACTGAAATGAAATAAATACTATTTTGTTGATTTTAGAATACTTTTATATGTAACTTGACGAATCGCCTTTATTGTTTTTAGGTTCTTTTAGTAATTAATTGTGTTGTTCTCAGCCATAAATATGATGCTTATTTGTATTATTATATATCCACTGAACCATTTAGACACATATTATTATTTAGAAAATTTTCAAATTATTTAGAATATTTAAATTTAAATAGAACAATTTACATATATTATATATGGGGATTCTAGAAACCAAGGGGCATATGTGATTAAATTGGGAAAAAAATGAACTAAGTGCACAGACGTCCTTGAAATATGCTTTTTTTCTTTTGAGGTAAAGGAATATAAGTGATTTCCGAATTATGAGTTGCGTGCTACAGAGTAACCACATTTGCGGAATAATAGTCAATATTGATTAATTATAAATTTAAAGAAAATTGGACTCTATTTTTTTTAAAGTTATTCAATTGAGAGTTAAAAGACCACAATGAAACAAGCTGCAATTTCATAATTCGGTTCAGTCAGTTATTATCGTGTTCAAATTTCACGCCAATTATTTTTGAAGTTAATTTACTCTAAATCGAAATGTCACTTGTACAGATTGGTATCTTATGTTCTTTAATGTTGTTCCGTTCCGGAAGTGTTTTTGGCTCCACCTGGTGAGCGCTTGTAAAAAATGAACAGTTTAGCTGTTGATCACCAGAGCATCAGCACGGACTCGAATTGCTAATCATCCATACATCCCTTAAGCTATGGAAATCAATTTGAATTTTATAATTGCATATTAGTTTATCATTTGTCGTTTTGTGTTGTTATGTGTGTATGTATTTGTGCAAGTAAAATTAAAAACTTTAAAAAGACCATCAAGAATACAGTCCATTCTATTCGACATTGTGGTCCGTCGAGCCGGAGTGAACCATGGAAAAATTAAATAGATTAAAAGGCACGTCAAAGGCTGCCATAACAAGACTAGAGCAGTTTATATCGGATACTACTGATATTAAAACGACAAATATAAGTATTTTAAAAGTGAAGTTAAAAAAGACGGAATGTCTACAAAATAAGCTCGAAGAGCGTCGAGAACAATACTTCGAAAGTCTGGATATCACATCGCAACAAGTCCAAGAAATTGATAAAGATATTGATAGTGCTCTCGAGAGATTAGAACAAGTGGAGGTAAGCTTAAAACTTTTATTAGCCTCATTCGAAAATAAATCTCATACTGTTAATGATTATGTATGTGAAACCAAAACAAAAGTTCGCCTCCCAGAAATACCTTTACCTTCTTTCGGAGGTGCTTATTGTGATTTTGCTAATTTTAAAACGCAATTCACTAACTTAATTGTTAATAATGAACAACTTGATGACAATCAGAAATTATTTTATTTAAAGGCTTCTTTAAAAAACGAAGCTAAGCAATTAGAGTCCCCTGATGACGATTTTAATTCATTGTTTCAAGCTTTAATACATATATACGAAAACAAGAGATTATTAATCGATTCGCATATTTCTAATGTAATATTTAAATTAACATTCTTTGCAATTTTCAAGCTATATAAAATCCTTGTTTTCCATTATTCTTATGAAAAATATAAATATTCTACTACAAAATTACAAATTTTTCTTTTTTTTTTTTTTTTTTTTTTTGTTCTTTTTTAAAAAACAATGTATTTAAATTTAATTTCAGAGCATATTTGTTCTATTCTTGCGGATCATTTCTTACAGAAATTCCTTATTTATTTTACAGGAATCGATAAACATATGAATAGAGAGAATATTTGTACTATAAATATATTTTTACAATGTTTATCCACCAAAAATGAACTTCCATTAAAAAAAAAAATTCTGAGATTTTAAAGTTTGACTTAAACTAATAGGGAAAAACTAAAATTAACAATTGAAAATTCATACTCTATGCTACATGACAGCTGAGGAGGTTCAAAGCTATAAGTGACAAAATTAAAAAAAAAATGAACTAAGTGCATAGACAACCTGAAAATATGTTTTTTTCTTTTAAAAAGGAAATATAATTGTCTTTATAGTTATGTGTATATGAGGTAAACCAGAAAAATCTTTATTATATTCATTAATTATATCCTTAATTAAATATAAATATTATATTAAATCTTTATTATATTCATTATTCATCTTTATTATATTCATTAATTATAAATTTAAAGAAAATTCTATTCTACCTTTTTTTTACAGTTATCAAATAAAGTGTTCAAAGCACACAATGAAACAAGCGGATGTTTCCTATTTCCATTCAGACAATTATTATTGATGTTCAAATTTAACGTCAATTATCTTTAAACTGAATTTACCCCAAATCGAATTGTTTTCACTTGTACACATTCTCTTCTGAAGTCCTTATATCTCTCCCATATTACATTACTTGATTCGCACTAACGAATATTGTTTCTTTTGACTTTAAAAAAATGAATAAAATCCACACACACAAACACACACACATACATATGTATATATATATATATTTCTTTATATTTTAAACGTCTTTTAATTTATTACAGAGTTATTTCAACATTATCATTTTGTTTTTGCAACATATGCATAAAATGTATTTAACCGTTTAAATTAACATTTTTTATTAACTTATACATACAAATTACTCAAGTTTTGCATTCTTCTTTCTGAACATAAGCAAAAATACTGAACTAAAGATTTGTATACGTTTAACCTCACTTTTTATATTTTGTTTTACACATACATACTAAACCTAAACATTACTTAAACATAATTAGCAGACAATATTTGTTTCCTTCAGGTAAACTATTTTTGTACAAAAATTTAGTTAATTTACTTTCCTAGAATCAATAAACATCTCTTATTTGCTTAGAATAGTCAAAGTGGGTTTGTTTGTATTATACGTAAATGTTACGATGTCGTTAGGAAACTTAAGTCGACTTCCATAAAAAAATTAACTCGAAGGATGTTGAAGACTTCGCTTAACCTTATAATCAAAAACTGTAAAGCTAACAATTTAGAATGTGTTCCGTATTATATATTTTGCTTAGTAAATTATTTAATTGGCAATAAAGAATTTTTCTCTTGATAATTGCCTCTTGTTGAACCTAATTTCTAAAATAAAATAGAAAATCTGCATTATATATATATATATATATATATATATATATATATATATATATATATATATATATATATATATATATATGTATATATATATATATATATGTATATATATATATATATGTATATATATATATATATATATGTATATGTATATATATACATATATATATATATATATAATAAAAGCATAAATACTGGAATCATATTTTAATAATCGATTTATTATTTATTATATTTCTTTCACATAGATGACAACTTGAAATATTCCATAATAATAAATTTTCTATCGATATAAATATATCGATCATGATCTGAAAAAAATGAAAACTACTCTAAAACAATTATATGCACATTTTGGAAGAGTTTTCTTTAGTTTACCCGAATTTCAGTTACATTTGTTTGATAATGCTAGTGTAATATTAGTAAAAATCCTTTTCTATCGTATTAACAATTTGCATTTTATTTGTTAGATTTATTTTTCGATTACAAATTATGGTAATATAAATTTGATTCCGTTTGTGCGAAATATGGATTAATAAATTAAACATGATATGCATTTGAAAATGATACACTTAAAAAATGTATTACAACACTCATTCCTCCATTTGAAAATTTTATGCCAAAATGGCAGAACAAAATTAGACAAAAAAGTCATCATACTTACTTTTAAAACACATTTAAAATGTAAAAGTTAAAATATAAATATCCCGCTGTAGTAACAGTATAGCAAATCCTTCTATAAAAATTTGACTGGCACCAATCCACTAGTAAATAAAATCTACAATTTTATTTTACATTTAAATTTTGTTTTGGAGTTCGTTTGAATAATGAAACAGTAAAAAATAAATTATAATAACACACATTTTCGAGAACGTATTTCAAACCTTCGTATATAAAAGGATATGTCACTCCTCTCTACTGTAATAGGAATTTAACAGTTTTCAAGATTTAATTCCTATAGTGAAACTCTTTTTAATTATTGTAAAACAAATTGCAATATCTTTAAACATGAGTAATAAAAACTTGTTTAAACAAGCTGGATTTCGGTTCCACATATTTGTATCTTTTCAAAACGTTTTATTTTAATAAGACTATCGTACATAAAAAAGTATAATAAGCTATAACTGTAATAAGTGTAATAAGGTATAATCCCTTTCGATGGCTTTGTGATTGTGGGACGATAGTGACAAAAATTTAAATAAAGCTTCTTTAAACTTGCAACATTTGAATTTTTCCTTTTTTCTATCTTTACAAAAAGAAAATATTGGATTTCTGATAACATTTTACTTTTTATTTTTGACAGATTTACACAATTTAGGGGTCAGAGATTCACTTAAACATGTTTTTACAAAAAATCTGTTTGGGAGTTTGTGACTCAATCTATCTGTCAGTATTAAACATAAATATTTTCGGCGCTCTATCGCAAAAACTAATGAACATAATAAAATAAATCTATAGATTCTATTAATAGTGACATAAGTTGTTGCTGACTCCTTTTGGTATAAATCGCTTCTGTGCTGTCTTTTCCCCGATGTTCTCAATACCTATGTTTCAGGGACTAATGTACGAATATATATAGAACTTTAGATTCAATTAGCCGTTAATATAATTCTGTGCTAAATGCTTTTTCGTGTAAATTGCTTAACATGTGGCGTTGCTATGTTGTATTACTGCAATACCTCTAACTCAAGAATCATTCAAGAATCTAGCTCAAGAATTTACATTATATTTTACATTCAGTTAGTCCCTGATAGGGACTGCCTATCAGGCATATTGCTATGCAGATTTTGTTTTACGATTTTTGCAATATCTGTATCTCAATAACTAGTGCACAATTTCCATGATATTTCAGATTCATTTTGTTGTTGGTGATTAGATTTTAGCATAAATTACTCGTCCAATGTCGCAGCTATGTTGCAGTTTTCAGAAACTATTATCGAGTATGATACAGAAGAAAGTTTTGGAATTACAACATCCGACTTGTTACTTTATTTCAAGTGCTTAGTAAATGTCGAACTTTGTGATGTTCATATTGTGAATAAAAATAGTTTTTTTAATAAAATAATATTAAGTAATACAAAAGCAGGACGAAATTACATATGCAAGCATTCTAAACTTCCTGGGAAAGTGACGGCATTTTTTACATCCTAGTTAAATATTACCAAAAATTCAAAATATAATTAAATAATAGCATTAATAATTTTCATGTTATTTAAAATTTCAAGATCTAAATGACTAACGAAGTATAATTTAGGAATGATATTAATTAGTAGACGATATTATTTAATGGTTTAATACCACTCTCACTTTCATATGTTGATTTGCTAAATTAGTATTCGTAGAGTCTCATTTCCTCCCCAAAATTTATATCTAACTTTATAAGGAGTTTAGATTTTTGTAAAAAAATCATCAAACTTATTGTGATCGTGTATGATTATATTTTAGAAATTGTAAATGCATTTATGTGCTTTTACATTAATTAGATTTAAAGCAGAAAGAAGATTTTTTCCTTGAAAATGGGATACGTGTGTACTAAATAATAGTATTTCATATGAAACTCCTTACAACAAAATAATATACAGCAAGTGGCGGATATGAAATTTTTACAGTCCGCCATTAGTCAAAGTGTATCCGTAAGGGGACAATGTCACACATAGAGAGAAAAGCCTGATATATACTCTTTTGTGTTATTGTGAATTATATTATGTTTTACTATTTATTATTCAGTTTGTTGCATGAAGTTTTATACAAAGCTTTATTATTTAACTGTGATTCATCGCCAGTTATTTGGTGCGGTTATATATATATATATATATATATATATGTATATATATATATCGAGAGAGAGAGAGAAAGAGAGAATGTAAGTCGGTAATAAGGGAATAAAAATGTGTTTTATTAAACATGAAATAAAAAAATATTTTTGGGGTTCATTTATTTGTAACGTTGCCAAAATCGTAAAAAATTAAATCTAAAAAGATTTTTAAAAATTCGTCAAGAATTATTTTTGTTTCGTTGAAAACGATTTCAAATTAAATATTGTTGTGAAGAACAAATTGTGATAGAAATTTAACGAAAACGTGTCAGATCGATAAAATTCATATATCTATACCTGGTAATAAAATTATTCTGTCTGCCTTTTCATTTCATGAAGTGGCACTTTTTAAAAGTTAGAAAGTAAATGGCTATGAAAATTAATAAATGTCATTCTTTCATTTTGCTTAAATTTAATATTTTTTGCAGTGTTAAAGTCAGTCAAGTAGAAATAATTTGGCATTTAAACACAGATTGTTTTTCAAAAATTCAATTTAAAAGTTGCATTTTTCAGTTCATTCAATTCTTAAAGTATTCTTCACTGAAATTTCAATTGAAGTTCATAGATAAAATAATTTCTAATTTACTAATAAAAAATAATGCTTATTTAAAAAAAAATCATTTGAAAATTACATATACATTGAACTGAAAAAATTAAAACTGGTGATGCTTCAAATGTTTTTAAAACGATTTTCTATTAACCTGGAGGTATTTCATTCATAATTGTGGTAATTTTCAAGGAGATAATTTCGCTTTCACCGTGCTAATATTATATTAGTATCGAAGTACAGTTTTATTGCAATTAATTGTTGTGGATGTAATGTGTGGAGTTCCGGATGCTGGGGGTTTTGATATTATCAAAATATTTGACCATATGTCAGTTATGATACAGCATAAAACATTATTAAATTCTCTACTTCAGTTATGTATTTTTTTTTAACATTCTCGAAATTTTAAAAGTGTAATAATTGGCAAATTGTAGATTGTTTGATGGTAATATTTCTTTGCAAAATTTCACTTTGCTTGTCTGTGTGAACTAGACCCATTTGTTCATTATTATTTTAACTTGTTAATAGGAAAATATCAATAAATATCTTCTCTTGAAGTCAATGAAATACTAATCTGTTATAAAATGCAAGTAATAATAATGCTAATTTTTGTAATGATAGAGTTTGTTCATTTTAGTATGCACTATAAAAACAATTCGAGTTAACGAGATTCAGGTTTTTATTTTTACGTTACTTTCTCTCGGACTTCAGATCTTTGAAATAACTTTTTCTTTTTGTCAGACTAGTACAGTGAGCAAAAAAAAGTATTTTCACTCACACGAGTTTTTGCATAAGTAACAATAGAAAGCAAATTTGATACTATTCCCTTAATTATTCATTTATTCAAATAAAAAAAAAATAAAAATAACTACCCATTTTTCTTAAACAGTAATATTACACATTTTAAAAAATAAATTAATCTTCTCTCATACCTAAAAAGTATTTGCACACGAAACATTGACTTTTAAAAAAGGCATTAAATGTGAACATTATGCAAATGAGTCCCACAGAACATTAGCCCCGCACTTTAAAGTCACGTAATACATTTACTAGAGCAGGGATTCTGGGGTGTTTTTCTTCTAATGGCGTCGAAAACGTGTGAACTGCCAAAAATTACATTTCTTATCAATTATTATAAGTTACCGAGGAATAGGTAAAAAATTAAATCTAAGCTTTTCTAGTGTTCGTTATGTAATTAAGTAGAAAAAAACTGCTTCGACAATAAATAAGCCGCGAACTGGGTGTACTAGAAAGCTAAATACCAGGCAAAGGAGAGCCATCATAAAAGAATCTTAAAAAAACCCTTTTCTAAGTGCTCGAAAATTGGCTGATGATGTCGCTTCAATGTCGAGAACAATAGTTATAACGCAATAAATCAGAAATATTCTTCATGATGCAAATATTCGAGGATTAACAACTCGAAAAAAACCCATTTATTAGTGAAACAGATAGGGTGAAAAAACTTGAATTTGCAAAAACTTATGTCAGCAAACCACTAGAATTTTGGAAAACTGGTATTTTCTTCCGATGAAAGCAAGTTCAATATTTTTGGCTCAGATGGTAAGAAAAGTGTGAGGCGAAAGCCAAACACTTCTCTTCAAATTAAAAACTTGAAACCAAATGTAAAACATGGCGACATTTATGTAATGATTTGGGGATGCATGTCTTTCAACGAAGTTGGCGAAATGACCTTTATTGAAGACAATATGAATGCTGAACTATATAGTAATATATTGCGAGATCCTTTATCTAACAGTGCTCTTAAATTAGGAATTCCTAATTCATATTATTTCCAACATGATAACTATCCGAAACACACTGCATATATTACGAGTCATGATTGCTTTATAATGTAAAAAATCAATGAAAAAATCCACAACAATCACCAGACTTTAATCCGATTGAAAATTTATGGCATATTTTGTATGTGAAAATAAGGAAAAAGAACATTTCTAACAAATCAGAACTTAAGAAAGCTTTTAGGGAAGAACGCCTACAAATCAGTAGTGAAACATGTCACAAATTTATAGAATAAATGCCCATACGATTACAAGCTGTAATTGAACAAAGCGAATACATACTAAATATTAGCACTGTTTTTAACTTATCAATATTTCCCCTAGTTCTATTTTTATTGCGAGTGCACAGATATTTTTTTGGCAGTACAAATGCTATTTTTTATGTTTTTATATTTTAAATATAATTATTAAGTCAGATATTAAATATGTCTATTTGTTTTGCAAAACTGTTGATATTTTTAATTTTCACTTGCTTTTTATTTATTAATACTTATGCTACAACAAATTTACTTGGTGTGCAAATACCTTTTTGCTCACTGTATATTTCCATGCATTTGATATCCGCTTTTTTAATGCCACATCAATGACACTTCCACATCATCTTCGTTTGCGAAGGTTCATAGTCCTTTAATTTAGGGGTGCATAACCTGTGGGCCGCGGGCCACAATATTACTACTATTTTTATGCTGAATAATTTTCCTTATAAAAATGACAGAAAATTTGCTATTAAATAAAGCAAACATCATTTTTCAACTATTCTGGTGGCAAACAATTTAAAATAATTTAAACAATTTGGCCCAAAAAATGTTATCAGTTAATTAATTTATGCATATATATGCAGGGTGATTCTAAATTGCTTTTACAAAAAAGAGGGGTGATAGTACACATCAAGACAAACAATATTAAATAGGAAACAAGGGTCACAAATGTTTTCCGAAGGAGATAACCGCCATCAACTTTTAGGATCCAAAATTTCTAATAAACATAAAGAACGGAAAAATTGGTCGGTTGATTTGCTGTTTTCACTAAAACTATTCTTTATGTCAGTATTTCCTTAAAAATAAATTTTGAAGATAAATTTCAAAAAATGACGATAGAGACTTTAGACTTTGGAGCAACCAACAACTAATTTTTGTATCTTATTAAATATATTCGGAAGTTTAGACTTAAATTTTGAGCTCAAAGTCTGAATCGTTGGGAGTGGTTAAGTACCGTAAACTGAACTGTGTTCAAGGGGGGGGGAGGGGGGGGTCAAATTTCAAATGATCATAAAAAACGGAAAAAATGGTCAATTCGTTTGCGGTTTTCGCTAAAACTATTCTTTATGTCGGTATTTCCTTGAAAATAACTTTTAGAGGTAATGTTCAAATTATATCTATAGAGGGTACTTTAAACCGTTGGGGACCGTAGCTGCATATATACACCCTGAAAAAGAGGATAAAAACCTTCTTTTTTCTCGAGATTTGATACCATCCTAACAAGTGATATTTACGATTTGAAAAAACCGACTAATATACTAAAGAACCACAAATAGATATTTTCAAAAACTATTTTTTTTCTAAATGTATTTTAAAGTTCTTCTAAACGTGTTTTAAAGTATTTCATTATCTATTCTGAACGCATTTTTTTCTTTCTTATTTTTCAGTGTATTTCCTTTGTAGTCTTTAATAGAATGGTTAAGTCCTCTAATGCGACATATGGAGACGGCGCAATGATCAAAATGTTGTCTGACATTCTGTTTCGCTCTTACCATATCGGAATTTTGAGTTTAAGAGCGGATCAGAGAGGGCAAGCTTAAGAATTTAATAAGAAATAAAAAGAATGATGCCCAGTTAAACTGATGGCATAGAGCTCGCAGGCTATGCAGACTAACTGTATATTACAGCCTTATATAATAATGCCTCCGAAAAAGAAGTAAGGAAGGAAGTACCACCCCCCCCCCCAAATTTACTTTCTTTATACTTATCATTGAAGCCCCGAAACTAATCAGGGATACGCCTTATCATATCATAAACCTGTATCCAAAATTCGAAGCAAGTCGAATAATTTTGCATAAGAAACATTTTCCTCCGTTCACTTCTTTATAATTAATTATTAAACCTCCAAAACTGTTCAGAAATTCAACTTATCAGAAAAAACCTACATCCAAAATTTAAAGCAAATCGGATAACTCTACATAAAACTCTATTTAGCTAACTTAAGGGGAATGTAATTGCCCATACTCTCCTTTATAATTAACAAAAGAATATCACAACAAATGACTACTATGACTGTATTACTACTATGAATTACTACTATGAACCTGTGTACAAAAAATGATGTAAATCGGCTAATTCTGTATGAAAAACCATTTACATAAATTATGAGGGGTAGTTTCCGATATCCTTCCTTTATACTTATCCAGTGAATTCCAAAAACAAATCAGGGAAGCGCCATTTCAGAATAAACCTTTATACAAAATTTGAAGCAAATAGATAAATTTTACGTGAAAAACCTAAATTAAGACGGGGAGATTACCCCCCCCCCCATTCCCCTTCTTTAAACGTATCCAATGAACACCCAATACTAATCACGGAGGCACCTCTTTAGAATGATCCTACATCTAAGGATTGAACGAAATATACTAATTCTGCAGGAAAAACCGATTTATATAAATTAAGGGGAGGGGCAATAACCCCCGTTCCCTTTATATACTTATCGAATGAACTCTCAAAACTAATCACGGGAGCGTCTTATCACAATAAGCCTAAATCCAAAATTTCATGTAAATCGAATATTTTTATCATGAGTTATCACGTTACGTACGTACGCACGTACATACATACAAAACGGGCGGGCACATAAGCTCTCAGGCTTTCATAGCCTGTGAGCTTAACTCCTGACTTATCCCAATCTTCTTTTCTCTCCAAAAAATAAATAATAAAATAAATGAATAGCAACTATTGTTTTGAAATTTTAAAAAGAATGTAAAAAAGAGAACAAATTAATTTGATAAAATCAAATGTACATAGTTTAAAAGTAATGTTAAAAAATTCTTTGAATCTAATTTATATTTTAAGTATGTTACATAATTTATGTTACATACATAACAAAAATAATAATAGAATAATTTGCCTCAATGAAAAATCTAACAAAAATACATTTTTAATGATTACGAGTATGCGTATGAAAACAGGTTCTTCCAGTTATAAGCGCTCTTTAAAATTTTTGTTAATAAATAAATATTTCATCGTCTTAATAATGACATACTTTTTTTAGAAATCATCATGTTCATAGATTTGTAATCACTTAAATAATAAAGTTGTTTTCTTTGAATAAAAAAAAGAGATTTCTTATGATTGTTAAAAAATACATTTTAATGACTCATAAAGCATATGTCGTGTTCAAATATTGAAGAAGCGTTCCACAACAACTTTATTAAAATCTTCAATTAATTTTTTGAAGAGAGTTTTACTGTCTTGTGTGTTTCATTTACCATTTTTTATATGTAAGTTTTGGCACTATTTTTTATTTTTTCTTTTATAAATTTAGATTCAAATAAATGTATTTTTAAATTAGAAAATTTGAAATGTTCTAGCTGTAACATATTATTTTTGTTTGTAAAGCAATTCTTTTTTAAATAGTGGAATCTTTTTTTTATTACGAATATTTTAGTTAGAAGAAAATGGTTTATTACTAATTAAAATGATTTTTTATTGGGTTAAATAAAAGATTTTTCCTTAAATTAAATTTACTATTTAGATATTTTCTAATCTATTCTGTACAAAAATTAATAAAATTTTAAATAATGTATATCAATTGAAATTTACCCAATAATATCTTTATGTTTTAAGAACTACCTTTTAGTCGATTTTTTTTAACATTAGTATTTTCCAATGGAGATTTTTGTCTTATTTGTTCGACAAATATTTTCCTTAAAAACTACCAACTGCTCAATTTTGGGGCATTAGTAATTCCAAATGGAAATATATTTGTTCAAAAAAATATTTGATTAAATAAGTTAAAATTACCAGCACAGAATAATCCTGAAATAAAGTATGAAATATTCTCAAATTTATACCCAAAAATCCTAAAATTCTTCTGTCAGAAACTCTTAAAATAACAGAAATATATCTCCCAATAACAAGAGTGTTCTTGTATTTCTTAACAAAACCGTGGTCGGATAGTGAGATTTCGAACAAATCAAGCCTTTATCTTGGACGGATACTTCTAAACATTAGTATTTTTTAATAGAAGGAAGATAATATATTACTGTAGAAGTTTTCAAAGCTGAAAAACTCCAATTTTATATTAGGTGAAATTTTAAAGCGTTTTTCAGAGAAATGAATATGCAATTAAGAGCTGAGAATAATATCTTTATTCATCAAAATTATCTCCATTATTATCTAAAACTTTTGTCATCGGTCGGGCAGTTGAAAGATGCCAGCAGTGTAGAATACTTCGTCTTTTGACGCGATGAAGTCATCAACCCAATTTCGCACCTCGTTCACTGTCCAGAAGTGTACAGAAGACAAGGTATTCTGCATCGACCGATACAAATGATAGTCCGAAGGGGCTATGTCGGGACTATATGCCGGGTATTCCAAAACTTCCCAGTCAAGAGTTACTAAAGTGTCCTTGTCTGGTTTTGCAACATGAGGCCTGGCATTGTCATAGGGAAATTTCACGGAGCGTAAACCTTTTCCAGTAAATGGACGTTTTTCACCTATTTTCTCGTTCAGTTGAAGCAATTGTTCCTTGTAGTGTTCAGCTGTTACACTTATACCAGGCTATAACACTTCGTAATGGAGCACACCCTTCATATCCCACCACATGCCGAGAACTTTTTTCGCAGTAAATGGATCGTTTCGGCGTTGGTGTTCCTGCTTCGCTAGGATTCAACCAATATTTTTTGCGTTTCGGATTGCCATAATATATCCATTTTTCATCTCCCGTCTCGATTTTCCACAAGAAAGATTTTCTCTGTTGTCTGTTTAGCAGATTCATGCACTTGAAGACATGCTCATCCTTGTTTTTCTGGCTCAATGCATGTGGCACCCATCTTCCCGCCTTCTGAATCTTTCCCATTGCCTGTAAACGATTACAAATAGTTTTTTGGGATACCCCTAATTTTTAATTTTTTTCCTTTCTTTTTGCGTCTCAGATGCATCTTCATCAAGTGCAGATTGCAAATCCTCATGACTAGCCTTCAGTGGAGCGCCGCTACGTTCTCGATCGCTGACATCACAATCGCCGTCTTTAAAACGCCGAAACCAGAATTCGCATGTGCTTTTCAATTCGATTTCCTCTCCAAGAACAGAACCGATCAATTGATATTCTTTTGAAGCACTTTTTCCTTGGTGAAATTTATAACGAATGCAGTGACGAATAAATGACTTGTCATATGACATCTTTGACCTTTAAAATTTCAACTTTACTTTCACTTTTCTCCCAGCTTTTGCGTCGATTTTAAAACGCTGAAATAGCTCTTATCACGTGTCAAAAATTAGGTCTGCTGATTGGTGCGTTATTTCGCGTTAAACGCCAGACAAAATTCGCTTTAAAACGTCTTACTTCACCTAATACTTAAGTTTTGGAATATCACTATGCACATTTGGGTAGAGAAATTCTTAACTCTAAGAAACTACAGGAATCGATGCTTTGTTTCAAATTTCTTTGTTATTTTCTCTTAGAATTTTAATTTCTCTGACATTGGTAAACCTTTACAACTCCTTTTGTATATTTATTCTTGTCTTGTATAGAAGTAATATTTTAAAATACCTGCTATAACATTCCCTAATATCAGTAAACAATTTCATTTCGTTTTAAAGAAAAACCAAATAGAAAACATTCCAGTGCAGCTCCAAAAACGATTAAATTTCAGTTTGCTTCCACTCGTACTTTTTTTTACCCTAAAAATGTAAAAAAAAACAAAAACAATTTGTAATATTTAATAATCCGTTTCAACATTTTATAAATTAAGACTTGGGATTTAGTAATGATAAAAAAAGTTACACCAAATGTTTTAATTAGAAAAATGCCAAACGAGATTACCAATACCCATTGTAATTGTAAAATTTATGGTAAGGACCTACTGTGTGAAACAATGAAAATATAAAAATCCTGATAGAATCATAAAGGAGTTATTTAAGATCCATGTAATTTTGCAACCCTCTTATAGGCTGTTGGCTGTTATCCGAAAATAAAATTCCAACTTTTGCTTTTTCACTCCATAGTAGTGTGTATTTCATATTCGTTCACGAACAATATACGTTTTGGAAGTTATCTGGAGCGCAAATTGCACCTTTAATTACCCGTCTATAAAAGTTAAATGATTAGTCATCGAATATTGTCTTCGTAAAGAGTAATTTTTTTTTCACATTATTTTTCAGTTGCATTCTTTGACTATCATCACGAAATATATACTGTCCACAAAAGAAAAAAAAATATAGGCAGGACGCTGCTTATGCATTTTATCTCCGAGTTGTTACAAGAAACACGGGATAGCAAATCGACTGCACGGCTTTGAATATAAGGTTTAAAAAATAAGTTTAAGGGTCGTCTTTAAATGACATCAAATACGGGATTTTCGACCAATTTTAGCTTTGGAAACGCAATAAAAATAAGTTTAGGTAAGTAGTTTAGGAGTTATACATATTTAAATTTTGGAATTTCTAATGTAAAATTATTTACAATCGCTTCAGTGGAGATTACAATTTGTATAGAATTTTAAGATTACTCAAAACCCACTAAGTAAAATGATCCGTAATTTTTGATTGTTATTAATGAATCTTCTTGAAACTGACATTTTCTTGAAAAAAGTATTATTGGTAATATTTCTTATCTGTTTTGGAAATTATTTAAAAAAAGGTTTTTTTTCTAATCACTTTCGAAAAAAAAATCTTGCATTTTACCCTGTGGATGTTTAACACAAATCGATTATTTGGATACTCTAAATATGTAATTTCAAAAGTGAACGTTTTTTTTTAAAGCTATTTTTAAATGGGCTTAAAAATGCAGAAATATTTGTTTTACAACAATGACAAACATATTTAACATTAGAAGTTCTAAACAGGCTGCCTTTATTTATACCAAGTGCTTCTCCTGTTGGTTTCCCGTCTATTATTGTAATACCGAAAAAGTAAAATATGATGTAAAAAAGAAATATTTCAATTGTTATTTTCAGAGTTTCTACAATATCTCTCAGAATGTAACTCTTTAACCATTTTTAAGCATGAGGTGAACGAATAAATATCAGTTTTCAGTCTTATATAGAACCTTTTTCAACAATTAAAACTTCGTACAGAGCTGCTATTTAATCAGTACAAAATCTGTTCCTTTACCAACAATTATAAAAGCTAAAAAATTGCCGGTTAATACCTTACAAGAAAGGCCTTGTTAGTCTGTCAAAACGCTAGTTGTAGTTTTGTATATTTCCATCTTTTCATATTGTATTATATAAATTATAAGATCCAGGAATAAACTCACTAAATTGATGCAAGAGTTTTGACAGATAAAATATAATTAAAATTTTCAGTAAATTTTGTGCTTTTAACTAAGGAATACTTATCAATAAAATTTTTGAACCTGTATATGAGTTATAAAATAATAGATTTAAAGATTTGATTTAAATTAACAAAACTGAGATATTTAAATATTTCTATATTTTTATTAGATAAAATTTCTTAAAGTGAACAGCAAAATATAGTTGCAATTTTCAGCATAATTCTGATTCAGATTTAATTGGTGAATTAAATTTAATTCCCCCAATTAATAAACCTACAAGTTCAGAGAACAGAAATTTAATAATAAAAAAAATAATTTTGTAATACATACATATACATATATTGTATGGAAAAAACCCTGACTGATTTTACTTTTTGAACATATACGTACAATTCTAATAATTAAATTTTGACTTTTTATGCTGTGTTAAATAATAGAATTCAAAATGAATATTTTAGTTTTAAATGCAATTTCTTTAACAATGTTTGCATTTTTAAAAATATTTTTGAATGAATATTTCAAGCATTGATTATTTATTTATAAATTCGCTTTAATATCCTTATTTAAATTTTTAAGCTCTTCTGAAACGAATTATATAAGTTTCGATTATTTAATTTTTAAAAATTTCCAGAAAATTTACCGTCAGTTTTCTTTTTACCATATGAAATTTCCATTCATGTTATTAGTGCTGAAATAAATTTGTCCCAAATATTAAACTCATCAGGGATAACGAAATAAAAATCTTTTTAAATCAATTTTTTCAAGACGAATTAAAAATGATATAAACAATTCATTAGAATGTATAAATTTATTGTCGGGAAATAGCATCAATGAAATAGAATCAGGAGATTTCCATTAATGTTTAAACTTACAAACTCTTATTAATAGCCTAAAAATGTACACAATTGTTATGAATATTAATCTATTCAAACAAAATTACATTTATTTGAGCGAAAGAAATAAAATTTATGCTCAATTATTACAATGTAATATTTTTCAACATATATTTCTTTTATATGACCCCCCCCCCCTACCTTATCGATCTTTATATAATTTTACAATAACCAGAGATAATAAAAATAAAATAAAGTTGTTTTTTTCTTTGTTTTCTTCTAGGGAATTGATGGTTATAAGACAAATTTTAGGAATAGTTTTGTTTAGACCTCAGAAATAAAGATTCGATGACAACATAAAAAATAAAATTGTTTTACCCTGATTGTTTTTCTTTCTTTTTTTTTTCTTTGAGAGAGAGAGAGCGAGCAAAAGAGAATGGGTACATATACACAATAAAGAACATTTAGGAAATGGTACATTTTCAAGCATTGACTAAATATATCTATAAAAAGTATTGTAGATAAATAGTAGTAAACGAATATCAATGTTAAAGATTTATATATTAAAAAAAAAATCTAACTTTTTGACATAAGAAGGTAAATTATTCACTAGGTAATAACTTGCTAGGCCCTTCGTTTGGTAATAAATAATTTTTGTAGGAAATATGCTCAATTAAATTTGGTATAAAATAAATGTAAGTACACACTTCTTTTTCTCACTTATCCTTTTAGTTTTACTTAAACAATAAAAAAAAGTAAAAGAAAGCGTACTAGACATTATTTTTATTACATTAAAAAAATTACATCTGAATATTCAGTAAAAAAATTTAAGTTGTACAGTAAGATAATTTTCTTATTTCACTAAGAAATATCCTTTATTATTATTTTTTTATAACTATTCCATATTTCTTCGACTTTTTTAGCTATTCTTGCGCAAATGAAAAATTTCAATATACGCACAAAACTGTAAATTCTAAACACGCAAAAATAAGTACATTTCAGAACACCTTTTGTCACCAAATTTACAAGACATTAATATATTTTGAAATAACAAAATTGATACACAAAAATGCTTTTTGTGTTGAGATTGTGTCCTTACACTGTTAAAAATCTTGTTCTAGTTTGAACTAAAAAAGTTTGTTTTTTGGTGCTCAATATCTGCCACCGTAAGATGGTGAAATCTTGAACCAAAATTTGGAGCTCCCATTGAAGCATAGTTCAATCACTTGGAACGAGGTTGAACTAGGAAGCTCCAAATGTTCGTATGAGATTTCACCATCTTATGGTGGCAGCTATTGAGCACCAAAAAACAAACTTTTTTGGTTGAAAATAGAACAAGATTTTTAACAGTGTAGTATGTTGCAAATGTGTTGGTTATCTATAAATGTGGTCTAAAAATAGTGCTGTTAATAATGATGAAATAATATTGTAAAAGGTGTTAATAAAATATTTTCTTATAATAGTGTTGTGCTGCACATTACATTAACAACACATTGTAAACACCACATAATTTAGAACAGTATAAAACAACGCTTGTAAAACACTTTCAAAACCTTTTCTACGTGGTAATTTTAAACTTACACAATTTTAAAGAGGAAATAAAAGACAATTTGCTTTATAGGAAAAAAACGCATACGATTTCTGAGCGAGTTGACTAATCTTAACAATACTTTTTGCACAATTTTTTTCAATGTACAACATATTTGCGATACATTCACAACACAATCGAAAACGATTTAAGTTAGAAGTATTACTTATTATGTTCAATTAGTGTAGTAAAAGTACTTCACGAATTTGCAGTGAAGGTAAAATAAAATTAAACTAGCCAATTCACAAAAAAATTCAAAATATTAATTTTGAGGTACTAAGGTAATTTTAAGATACTAAGGTAAAAACAGATTAGGAGTTTTTATCATCAGTTTTTAGCTCACAGACTATCAAAGCATGGGAGCTTATGTGCCCGTCCGTTCTGTATGTGCGTATGTGCGTGACGCGATAACTCATGATAAAATTATCAGATTTACTTGAAATTCTGGACGATAACTCATGATAAAGTTATCAGAATTACTTGACATTTTGGATAGTTTACTTTTTTGAAATTTTGGATATTTACTTGAAATTTGGATACATACATTCTGATAAGGCGCTT
The DNA here is from genome assembly GCA_964019185.1 of Maratus speculifer. Classification (NCBI taxonomy): domain Eukaryota; kingdom Metazoa; phylum Arthropoda; class Arachnida; order Araneae; family Salticidae; genus Maratus; species Maratus speculifer. Next base: position 250,156,219 of record OZ025292.1, read on the forward strand.
TCCTGATTAGTTTTTGGAGTTTATTTAATATGTATAAGAGAGTAAATAGGGGCTCATGCCTTTTCCCTTATTTGATATAAATGGGTTTTATGTAAAAATATCAGTTTTCGTTAAAAATTTTGATATAGGATCATTCTGATGAGGCAGCTCCGTGATTAGTATTAGGTCATCATTGATTAAGTATAAAGAGGGGGAACGGGGGGCTATTGCCCCTCGCCTTAATGGGTGTAAATGGGTTTTTCATGCAGATTTCTGAATTCTGATTTTTCGAAAGGAATTAATCCTTGAAAATATAAGGCTGTAATACACAATTCGTGTGAATAGCCTGTGAGCTCAATGCTATCAGTTTAACTGGGCAATATTCTTTTTATTGTTTACTTGAACATAACGCATATATCCCTTTTTGGTCATTGAAGTGATATTTCATATCCATGTCAATAACTGTATGTTTGGCCACTAGGTTAATATTAATCAAGAGCTTCTAGTTAGTTTAAATATTTTTTCATTAATCTGTTTTGTTTATTGTAACAAATAATGCTATGCTCATCAATCCAACATATGCCATTGAATTAAGTTTATTAGTTCGTTTGAGAAAAGTAAAGGGAATTTTATCAGTTTTATATAATTTATTAATGCTTTATGCTCCCCTTAGTGCTGAACATTTGAAAGCATGCCATTCCTGAGAGCAACAAAAAACATCTAGTAATAATTTTTAAAAAAATGACTTGTCTGACTTTCTGCTAAGAGAAACAATGTTTGCTTCTGATGAAACAATATCTGAAACAGAAAATCAGCTTATCAGCTTAATCAATATCTCAAATGTGTTTTATAAATATCTTTATTCCATTAGATGAAGACACAGTTTTTCATTTTGTCAAACATCTTTTTTTAATTATTATTTAGAGATGTACTACTGTCGCTTAGAGACAACGATTTTGCACAAGCTTAAAGTATAAGATATATATTTTAAACAGTCCAAATCAAAAGTGGAGCTGACATCTTCAACATAGAATTTCAGTAACCATTAAAGATGTATTGCAATTCAAACTGCTTATTTTCCGATTTATTTTTAAATTTATTTTTGCTTTCATATGCATAAAACTGGCAAATTGTCTTATTTAGAAACCATACAAGGTGCCGTAATTGTCAATTCTTTGATAAATGCAGAAAGTATTGCAAAAAAGCAATCAAAAACGGCATTTTGAACCGATTTTTTCGAAGCGGGCGATCTGTGAACGTAAAAAAGTGTCTTACTGAGAAGATATTTGTTTATAAACCAAATTCTAATGAATTGAGCGTAAAATGACATCACACGGCACTTTATGCGTCTCTTCAAAAATCCCCTCAGCAGGTTTCATGTTTCTACTTTTAAAAATGTGTCTCAAATTGTATCAGAAAATTTCGAGCTGTTGAAGGTGGAAAAGCGTTTTTTCGAATACACCCTTAATGGATTTCAGCAAACCGTAATATTCAGGGTCATCCATGTTACTTAAGCATTTCTGACTGCATCTTTTAATCCTGATTGTAGATATCTCACGCATAAAGATTGTACCCCTCATCCGAAGTATCTGCAATTACTATTTAAAGCAACATGTACCTAGTAAGCGTCGTACATCACAAATGAAAAATTCCAGAACATAAATAATAACTTATTTAAGCCCATTACTGTAAGGATTTAAAAATAAAAACGGCAAGATACATGGTTTTTCCGACTTTATAAACATTCGCGATAGATATATGTGTATACCTATAAATTTTAATGAGACTTTTTTTTTTTTTGAAATTCCGGATTAATTACAATGACGTAAATGTACAATTATCGTGGGGCAAGTTTCATATTTTGTTTGGCATGTTGTTTTAATTTATATATGTATTAATTTTAGCTCAGATGTAATTCTCTATTTGAGAAAAATAATAAGAAAATGCGCTTAAAAATCATAAAAAAGGAGAAACATTAAAAAAAGGAAACTAAATTCACGCATAGAAAATTATTCTGCATTAAAAAGCTATGAAGCTTTAATATATGCTTTTTAATCGGAATTTTATGAAAATAGGCTGATTGAATTTAACGAACCTACCAAATTAAATCATAAAAAGGCTTTACATACACTAAATGGACAAAGGTGACCGACCACTTTCGATTTTAGACATTTTGTTCAATATCTAAAAAAATACATGTGAAATAATCCTAAGGTCAAACATTTCCGTGAAAAGGTTTTCGCGGAACTCTACAGGGGACCGTTAACAAAATGAAAAAGAACGGAAATCTTTTGGTAACCTTGTCAAATCTAAAATAGCAAAAGCGTTGAAACAGTAGATTATAATAAGTGATTTATTATTATGAAGAGTGTTCAGTTTTATAAGGATAGCATGTATACTCGTAATGAAATTATATTTTTTATAAATTCAGTCCCAAATTTTTCAAGGTTTATTTCTGATAATTTGCAGAGTTCTAAATATAAAATAATGTTATTTTCCGAAATAATGACAAATAACATTATACATAAAATCCTGTATTAATAAAAAAAAAAAATAAATAAAAATTGTATAAATAATGAGCAAGTTTACTAAAGAATTTTACATTTTGCATGCGTAAGCGCTATCAAAATTTCATTTGCATATTGTGTTAGATAAATGTACAGAGTAATTTTGTAAAGAGTCTCAAAAACATAGCTTGAAAATTCTGAAAGTGATTGTCGGTAGAATAAGCAAAAATCCGGTATTTCCAAAATAAAGGAAAAAGATGAGGGGCTGTATCCATTTATCCTATAATTAGTGTCAATATAGAATTAAAAAATATGGCACGTACTACTATATTCGAATACAAACCCACATTCCCCCCCCCCCTAGATTTTAGGAACGATGAATTTTGAACTTATTCCACTGACGATCACATTTAGAATTCTCAAGCTATGTTTTTGAGATATTTGCAAAATTTGCTCTATACATTTTGCTAACACATTATGCAAGTAAAATTCTGATAGGGTATATGCATGCGTAATGAAAAATTATAAAGTGAACCTGCTCATTTTTCTTACAATTTTTATTATTTTTTAATTTTAATTGCAGGGTATTATTTACAGTGTCGTTTGTCATACTTTCGGAAACGAACGTTATTTTATATTAAGAACTCTGCAAATTATGAGGAAAAAACTTGAAAAAAATTGAGACTGTTTTAATAAAAACTTTAATTTCTCTACGAATATACAGGCTATCAGCATAAAAATGAACACAGTTTATTACAATAAGTGACTTAATCTTAATCTACAGTTTGAACGCTTCTGCTGCATTCGTTTTGACAGGGTTATTCAAAAAATATTAGTTATTCTTCAATTTGTTGACGCTCCCCTATGGAGTTTAGGAAGAAAATCTTCACGGAAATGTATGACCTCTAGTACTAGATTTAAACATTTTGATTTTCAGGATAATTCTTCATGTATTTTTTCTAGAAATAGTAACAAAATGTCTAAAATCGCAAGCAGCAGGTCACCTTTGGCCATGTAGTATTATTTATAATATTTTTAAATGGATATGAATTTTATTTGAAATAGATTGCATATTATTGATCATTAATTATTTTTAAACGAACCGAAGACATATAATCGAAAAATATTGTAATAAATGAAAAAAGGAACGTGATAGAAAAACAATTTTCGATTTTCCATCACGAAACATAAAATGTTTAATTTTTTTATGAACTTCAAGAAAACGTGTCATATCGCCCTCATCTATGTTCAGAAAAAAGCGTGAAAGTATAACATATTAATTATTTTTATTTTTAATCATTTATGTTTGTTTCGAAAAATATTAGATAATGTTTATCTGATCTATATTTTTAACAAGTTTTAGAACATTATATCAGCATTCAATACTTCCTGTTTAATTGGAAAAATACAATAAAAGGAAAAGAAAAAGATATTGTTTGTCGTTTTTATATCTTTTGAAAATCTTATAATTTATACTTTTTTTTCGATTAAAGTATTAGAGAAACGTGTTAAATCATTTTAATCATTCTGAGAGGTGACATAACGGTACTGAAGCTGATTTCTTTTAAAACTGTTGTAACACTGTTGTCATAATGATAATCTCTTATTTCAGTATTCGCCTTATTTAGAAACCTGTTAAACATCTAATAATTTATGTTTTGAGCCCCACTCAATAAACCTCCTTTGATTTTATATGTATCGTTAAGTTTCTTGGTGTTTTGTTAAGGAATAAATTTCTTTAATCAAATTATTTTATTGAAAGTTTGTTTGATCAAATATGATGATTTGTTTTTTACATAATATACACAACTTTATTTTTAATTAATTATCTTTACGACATCTTTTAAATTTATATTTTTATTTACATTTAATAAAATGTATTGTGCATTTAGCATACAAACATGAATACGTATGATATTCATAAACTGTTTTCCCGAGATGTTCTTGGCTGAAGTATCATATGATTGAAATAAAAGAATTGAAATAAGTTTGATATAAAAAAAGTAATCTAAATAAAGATATATTTAGAAAAATATTTCTTACATATTTTGTCCTCTAACAACTATATATTTTTTTCTAAGTGAATGTTTTTTAGCTAGCTAAAATCTTTTGTTGTAATAATGAAATGCTACAAACAAGAAAGATAAACACAAAACCTAATATTTTTAACCGTTTCTAACAGTATCAAACATACTAATATATATACTTTTCCTTAATCATTGTATATGCGAGTTTTCTAATAAATTTTTTTAATGGAAATATTGAAAAATGATAAAATATCTGTTTTAAATCATCAGATTTCCCTATTGTTTGTTCATTTTTTTATTAATCTTTCTACAAAACTCGGTTTAATATTCGGAATTATATGGGAGTAAACATTACACCGTTTAATATGAGTTAAACTTTGGTCACGTTGTATTTGTGGAATAACCCGTGGTTTTGGAATCTCAATGCTGAAGCTGTTTTCTGATGCTGAATTTCTGTTAAAAAACAAGTAAATTACAATATTTTATTTTCAAATATTTAATTAAAAATCCTACTTTATTTAAATATATAAATTAAAATCTGTAAATCTTTATACAAATATCGATCTTATTCCTTTAACCTTCCTACCCTGTTCAAATTTTACTCAGTCTTCATAAAAGCATTTCACACCAGAATTGTTATTAAAAATATTTTAATATATTTAATTGGCTTATTTCTCTGAATCTATAATTTAACTTCCTTTTTGAAAAAAATTCTGGTTCGAATCATATAAAACAAATTACAGTTATGGGTCGATTAGACCCATTCAGAGTAGAAAGGTTAAGTAGGTTTTAAGTAATATTTGAAAAAAAAAAAAAAACAGCATTCATTTTTTTACCGTAAAATGGTGTGAATAGGAACATTGGAGTGAATAGGAACGAAACTTCCCGGTCATACAAATAAACCCATTATAAATATATCTGATGATATTTTTAGTTGGCATTTTTTTATAAGAAGGTAATAACATTTTGAGTTGGGAAATTCAGTTTTGACATGTTTGCACAACTACTGAGGTATATAAAAATAGTTCAAGAGGATCCTCAAAAACCTCATTTTTTCAACGTCTTTAAAACTTTGTATGTAACTACAGTATTTTTCTTATTATAAACCTAAGAGGGGGGGATTTTTAATTAATGATACACCTGTAAACGATATTCTGTATTAAATTCTACTTATTTCTAAACTACATAATAAAAAAAGGAAAAATGGCTTGTAACATCAGAGGTTTAAGATTTGCGGAGTGAATCGGAAAACATTTTCTCTTATGATTTATTTTTGTATATAGTAATAGTTTCATGTAATATATGAAAACATATGTATGAATATGTATTGTAACAATATTTTGTTTGTTATAATTACTTCAAGAGTTTAAAGGTGCCAAGAAATTACTAGGTTAAACAAAAACGTCAACGCCTAATCCAACAGACATGGAACGCACAATAAAAGAATTTAAAAATGGCAAATTAGTTAGAACAACTGCACAGAATTATTTTCTGACATCCGCAACATTAAAAAAATCTCAAAATGAAAAACCAATTAAAAAAAAGGAGAGATTCAAACAGTACTAAGGGCTGGGGATGAGGGTGTATTAGTAGATCATATTAATGCATGCAGCGATTGGGGCTACTCAACAGATTCACTTAACCAATGACTACTAGTAAGGGATAACACAGGACAGGGGTAAATTTGTATTAAATTCTTCTGCAATTTAAATATAATTTCTTAAAATAAATTTTAATTTTTCTTGATTTAAAAGTTGTTTTCTAATTTTTAAAAAGGCATATCTTAACTTGTCTATAAAATAAAGGCTTGGTTTCACAGTAACTACGTGTTCCTATTGCTCCCTTATCATTATTACCTGTTTTTGTTAACTCTATTAAAGTTTGAATAGGAATAAAAAAATTATAGCATTTGTACAGATTCACACCTATCTGCGGGGTGAATCAGAACACCATTAAAAAAATAAATAATGTATATATAAACAGCAAAAATGTTTCGTTTTTCCTTAAAAAATAAAGAACAAAACAAGACTGAAGTTTCTACTAGAAAAATAAAAAAAATTAAAAAATCAGTTGTTGCTTTTTTTTAACGTTAAAGTTGAAAAGTGTTCCGATTCTCCCCATTTTACGGTATTTAAACTAATAAGAACAAATTTTTCCTTACCTATAGAAAAATATTAATCGCTGCAATTTTTAAACTACTCTTTTAAAGTTTGTCGAATATTTAAAAATACAATTCTCGGATTTGTCTGAAACTTCCCCCTAGGTTTATAAAAAGTATGTTTAATTTTATTTCATTTATAATAACATTCATTTTTTACATTTAATCTAATAAGAAGGCATTTTCATTAACTGTAGAAAAACAATAATCGCTTCAATTTCTAATCTACTGTTTAAAAATTTGTCAAATACTTAAAAATACAATTTTTCGGATTTGTCTGCAACTAAAACTCGAGGACTAAAAATAGTATGTTTAATTTTTTATTTAACAACTTCGATTTGAAGTAGATGATTGGATACGGAGGGAGCAATAATAAAAACAAAGAAAAATACAGATTTTTGGGATCGCGCTATAAATTAAAATGCATGAAACGATTTCTCGCTGCAGAATACAAGTATTTTTATTGTGGGGAAGTGTCCTGTGATCAATGCTATGTTTAGTATATTTATCTATCAATATAATTTATCGAATAGAAAATTTTCATTTTCACGTTTTTTTTTTTTTTTTTTTTTTTTTTTTTTTTTTTGGTAAAATTATTTTCATGTACATTTTTGTATATGAATAAGCAATTATATCAATAAAACTCTTTCGTAAATTTACGCAAATTTGCAGCAATATTGTTGTTCATTATTTAAGCTAAAATTACATTTTCTAGAAGATGTCGAGTATATAATTTCTAAATGTACTTTCGAGTACATACTTTACTATGAATTGTACCTTTGTGAATAGGAATTAATAATGGACCAATTTAACTGTGCTATTCCATATGATTTTCATTCAATAATTTAACAATTTATACAAAAATATCAATCGATTTTCAATGTATGAAATATGCGAGGTAATGAGATTTGATTTATCCTGTAAAAAATTATTTTTTTTAATTAATTTATACAGTAATGTGTATGAATATCAAGCAAAAATGTGCTTAATTATATAATAATATAACTTTTAAAAATTAAAATTAAAAGTTAAAATCAATTTTCAGTAAGTTTTTTTCATAAATATAAGTAAAAGCAAATTATTAGCCTTCATCATGATAATCATTTATATATATTAATATTATATATTATACATTGTTATATTTTATACAAATATAATCGTTCAGATGATTGTTTAAAAAAAAAGTTTCCTGTATATTCATCAATAAAACAGGTATTAAAAAAAATAAAATTATATTGATGAAATTTAAGTATATATTAAGAATGTAAATTACAATGTGTAAAATGGAGATCGTTTGATATTAGCTAACACAATGATAATTTAAACAAATCAGTTTTTAACTAGTTAGGTGGATTCGTAATTATATATATATGAGGCACCTATAGTCGTCGTTCAGTCTGTCCGTCTGTCCGCTTATAACAGGTCAAAAATGTTCAAGTGAATCGTTTGAAATTTAAGATATGTCATAGTTTTGTAGAGTCATTTGAAATTTTATGGAAATCGAATGCATATTTTAATTACAGGGGGAAACAAAAGTATTCCGTTACATTACGGCTAACTAGAAAAAATAGTTTCAAGTGCATTTTAATGATGCTACACTCTTTCGAATAGAATAAAATTATTATATATACATCTAAGAAATATATACTAAAATAAACATTAGGTACAAACTGTGGGGCAAAGAAAACTTGTTATTTATTTAATGGGTCAGACAAAATTATTCTATTAAACAGTAGAAAAAAGGGAAACATTGTTTGGTGCACATTTTGATAATATTAACTATTATGGTGGATATATGTTGCTGAGGTTTACTACAAGTTACTTCCTGTATAATAGAACGAAGACAGTAATTACATGGACACATAAATGATTTTGGCTACTATATTGTATCCGAAGTGCTGTATACGCTATTACATAAAGATCTGAATGGTTTTAAAACTTCTTAATAGTGCAAACGCACCTATATTTGACGGGCAATTTCCGACTCGTTTTATATTAGTGGAAGTTCAGAGAAATACAATTGACCATTTGTTCTAAAACAAATTTTTTTTATAAAATTGGGGAATAGGAATTTTGTTTTTCTAAACGGGTTGTGAGTATGAAACTTACTAGTGGATAAGATAGTTATGACAGTTTAGTTGTAAGACAGTAACTACGTTGCTGTTTATAAAATACATGATATTTCAGCATAAAAACTATTCAGTAGAAACTATTTTTTTCCTTAGTATTTAATTAGTTTAACCATCCCTGGTACGTCTTTAATCAATGAGGTTGTAGAGAAAAAATACAAAGCATTGCCATGCAGTTAAATGAATTGAAATAATTTATATTTTTTTGTATATAAAAAAATATATATATCTTTAGTTATAGTTGCATATGCAACGGAAATTAAATGACTACTTAAATTTAAAATCAAAAATAAATACGTATATATATATATAAATAATTAAAATAAAGATTAGAAGATATTTATTTAAACTAAAATGTGACCACATAGATTGATATTAGAATGCAGTGAGAATAGTAGTTTAACATGAGAAAATATAAAAAATTTTTCAATATCAAAAGAAAAAAATAAATATTTATCTTTATTGATGTTGAAAATAAATCCACTCTTCTGTTCATTGTACCCGCGTAAACATATAGATAATATAAAACCGAATTATAAAAAGAAAAAAAGAATATTTAAAGTTTACTAACAAATGTTCTGTAAAAATATCTGACAACTGATGGTGTTGTTGAAAACTTTTTCAGTGAAATTTTTTCCGTGAAGTTTTGATAGGACTATAGACAGGTTCTATAGACTAAACAATTATTTTTCAAAATACATATATTTAATTGTCTTTGAAAAAATCATACTACACTTGTTTTATTTCATATAAAATTATTTATTATGTGAACTATAATCTAACTTGAATCTAACGAATAAATTATATGAAAACTCATTCAAACAAAAACATTATTTATTCTAATTTAAAAAAAACATTATCTGATTCTAACTTTATAAAATTGAAAAAAGAAAATCTAAGAAAAAATTCCCATAATAAACGCAAAAACTAAATACTACATAAGATTAAAAAATACCTAGATATTTAATATAGTTGTTGTGGAACACTTCTTCAAATGTTCAAATATAACATATGTCTCATGCATTATAAAAAATATTTTTTAAAGAGTTCTTTAAATATACTTTTTTAATTTGATAACTTCGTTAGTTTGGATATTTGTGAAAAAAGAAATGTGCTCTTTATTAAAATGATTTTTATCATTAATCTAAATAATAAAATACATTTATTAATAAATATTTTTAATGGACACTTATCTTTTCAAACATTTTTATTTCATTTTTTAATCACTCATCATCGAAATATAAGTTTTTTGTTAATTCCGAAGAAGAAAGAGATTAAGAAGATTAAGAAGAAAGAGAAAATTATAAATTTTTTTATATATATATTTACAGAAACTTTTATTTTCATCGTATTTAATTTTGCATTTTCAAACATTTTATTGCAAAAAAAAAAAAAAATTCTAAGTCTGAACTATATGCTAATTGCTATATAAATAAAAATCTTCTCATTATACATTTTTTTCTGAACATTTAAATATTTTGTAATGCTGAATTAAAAATACTAACAAACATTTTTTAGATAACTAATTTTTCCCAATCTAGAATTAGTCAAATTTGGAATATTTTCTTCTATATATACTATATTAAAACGAAACAAAAAGACTTAAGAATCCATGTTTATCCCCACCAGTAAAATCTTACTGTAAAATGTGCTTTTTTAATCGGAGCATTTTCTCGATTTAATAAGACACATATTTTTGTGTTTAGAAACCGGTGACAACACAATATAAAATTCGTAAAAGTCTCCCGTCCCGAAGGGGAGTAATAAATAATAAATAATAAATGTGTAAATAATATAAAATTTTGAGAGTCTGTGAGTAAAAAGGTATTTTACATTCAATAAGGAATAATTTTCGGCTGTATTTTTATAAAATATGCATCAAATATTTAACAAATTAGATAATCTACTTTCGTGTGATGTCAATGGTTTCAGAATTAGATAGTTCATAACAAACAATAACACACGTTTAAATGCTTAAAAAATTTTAGTTTTCCCCTATCCTCTCTGAGTAAAAATGTTCTATTTAACCCCGCAAAAAATAATAAAAAAATATTTATTTGAGAATTTTTAGGATTTTTTTCTAATGGCAAAACACACGTTCTTGCTAGATTTTTGCACTAGTTGTCATATTTTACTCAATTTTTTTTTTATCCTTTTTACCTGTACCAGAAATAAAAATATTATTTAATTTATTTTTTGAACCTTTAAGGAACGAGTGCAATGTAAAAAATAGAAAAATAAATGTTGAAATTTATTTCTTAAAAAATTTCAAAAATGAAATATCAATTGTATAATTATATATCATGAGCTTCAATACATTTTTTGTATGCTACATAAGGTGTTGAAAGTATCTGATATTAAAATTCAAATGTGTTTTTGGTTTTTAAAAAAATGTCAAAAAATTCGTTTATCGGAATGTTTCTTCTGTCCACATAATTAACCTTGAGTACAAAACAATAATCTTTATAATACGATAAAATAGCATTAAAATTACCTATATTGTGTAGATATATAAGGTAATATTCGATATTCTATTAGCTAAATTGAAGTAAGAAAGTACTTCTAGGTATTATAAATGCAAAAGTTTCAATTAATTGTATTTTTTTCAATTGTTTATTAACGTTATAAAGCAAATTGCAATGAATATTGTGCTTTACACTACATACACAAATAAATAAGTAAATATAAATATATATGTATATGTTCTAAAACCTTCACGTAAATCCTTAGCTCAATGCTATTTTCAAAATCAATATTATGCATTGCATGGCTTGCGAAGATACAGCAAAAATCCATAGTAATGTTAATATACAGGGTGGTTAGTTATTAACGTCAGGCGTTCAGAGCCCTCTAGTGAGTAAAGTTTTGGTCAAAATATAACCAAATTTTATCAGCATACATAGTAGACCATGGGATTTCGAATTCTTTAAAAAAAAAAATTAAAATTAAAAGTTCTAAAAATTACCACTAGGGGCAATTTTAGCGTTGTTTACCGACTAAAATGGATTAATTTAATAAAATAAGTTGTGTATAGCAATGATGAGTATAAAAGAAAAGGCTGAGAGAGTTCTCATTTGAAACTATGATTCGATATGTTCGATTTGAAACTATGCGGTAACAAGGCCTAGGACGCAAAGTGACTAGTCAATAACAAGTTGACGAAGTTGTAACTGCTATTGTCAAACAAGAGATGAAAAATGTGCAGGTACCATCAGCGCTCGGGCATTATTCCAGCAGTATAAAATTGATCTGTACTGTATTTTTTGCCATTTAATCATTCAATATTTACACTAATACACTTTTAATGCGCCAAAATTGTTGATTTTATGCAAATTAAATGCATTTTAGCTAAAATTGCCCCTAGTGGCGATTTTTTAAACTTTTTTTCTTTATTTGTTTTTAAGAATTCGAAATTGCCTACTATGTATGCTGATCAAATTTGGTTATGTTTTGCCCAAAACTTCACTCGCTAGAGGACTCTGAACACCTGACGTTAATAACTAACCACCCTGTATATGTATATATTTTTTTCTTGGCATTCGACTTACGTTTGGAAACAGTACTAGAAATGTGCAGAAACAAATTTTGCCAAAGAATTTCATACATGCTTATAAAAAGTTCTTTATCGTCATATTACACTTTTAATTTTAAATAACTGTGCCAAATAGTGTACGTGAATTTTTTGAAAATATAATTTATCTTACCTTAATTTTCTTTCATCTGATGGCGAAATATTTCTTCTGGCAAGGTTTCAACTTATTGTCTCTATTCTGCTTGCTTCAAATTATTCTTAGGAGAAACTTTTAATGTTTTTTTTTCTCTTTTTTATAGATATTTGGGTAATGTATCGCATAAATTTATAATATTTTTCTTTTGAGGAAATCGAAATGAAAAAAGATTTTAATATATACATATATACAGTGGCGGTCAAAATTTTCCGGCCAATTAGTTTCTGTAATTTATTTAATAGAAGTTTTCAGCAAAAATAAAAAGCACAGTTGCTTCAAAAGTTAGGAATATATGACTGACCTCTGAACACGTGATCATTTTGATTGGATACTGAAGACACTTCATACAAAGGGGTAGAATTCGAAGTTCGCGTGTGCAAAAGTTTCCGACCATTCACCATTCCTCAGTTTTGTTTCGATCAATAAAGTGTTTTTTGGTCTTGTTTGTGAATGGATCAATGTGAATAGCATAGTTTAAAGTAAAAATTGATATGTAGGAACCCCGGAAAGTGAATTGTCAGGAGAAAAACATTTGATGACCCACATTAACACTTCGTTGCAATATCCCACGATATATAGACTGAAAACATTGCTGAAATAAGTCGGTCTACCATTTGAAGATACTGACGGGATGCGGAAGTTTATGGAAGAGTCAGTGTTCAAAAGTTTTTCAGTGGTAAAAAAAAAAAAAAAAAAAAAAAAAAAAAAAAAAAAAAAAAAAAAAATCAACTTACACAACTGTCGTTTTCCAAAAAACACAAAATCTAGTCAGGTGAAAACTGGACAAAAATACTACTTTTCCAACAATTGAATTTCAAACTTTTTTGGAAGTAATTGTAGCTACATCGAACGATGAACTAACAGCAAAAGATCTGGTTTGACCTATTTTATTTCTACAATGAAGCATGGCGGAGGGCACTTTATGCTATGGGAAGTATTTTCTTTAAAAACTGTTGGTCCGTTATTTGAAATCCAGGACAAGATGAATGATGCAATGTATAAGGATATCTTGCAAGAATACTTGCTTCTTTATTAGAGGAAAAATTGAGGTCACAACTTTTTATTTTAACATAATAACGACTTATAGAATGTATTCAAGATTCGAAAAGCAATGGCTTTCGCACAAAAAAAAATTCGTTTTTAAAATGGCCAACCCGAGCGCCCGAAATGGATTCAAAGAGAAAATCTTTGGAAAGCAGTAGGTAAACGTGTGCGGAGCTATAAATAAGCCAGCTCAGCCGAAATTTCCCCAAAATTGCAAGAATGTGGAAAAAACGTGTCATTAACGATCTTTAACCGCATATTGTATGAATGTCATATTACTGCGCCGCAGTAATTATTACTAAAAGTATGGTGATAAAATACTAGTTGTAAATGTTTTTAATAATACCATTTTTTTTTTAACTTGCGAAGGTGTCCGGAAACTTTTGATAACATGCAATTTTCTTTGTACTTAATTTTGTTAACTTTATTTATTGTTATTTATATCTTATTGCATAAATAAATTTCTAACTATTATGTCAATAAAATGTGTAACTTTGAGATTCCTCTTCATATAGGAATACTAACAATTAACAAAAACATTTTTCCTGGCCGGAAACTTTTGACCGCCACTGTACATATATATATATATTGTTCATTTTCATCAAAAATGCTATTTAAACGCAAGCTTTATTCAAGTTCACATTGGGAATTATGAATAGGTTCAGATATTTCATATAAATTTAAATTTGTAGAAAATGTATTTATTTTTTCTTGTTTTTTCTAAGACTACATCATAAGATCTGTTTGATCTGTGTATAAAAGCAATCAGTTTAAAACACATAAGAATTTCGCATACTTTTTAGAATGTCTGTATTAAAAAAACAAATAAAACTGACAAAGAATGCCTGAACACATTTTGTGCATTGAAACGAGATACTGAGTATAAAATAAAGTGGTACAGGGTGTCCAGCAAATAAGACCCCGAGTTCAAAATTGAATGTCTCAAAAACAAAGGTTGATAGAATTATGAGGTAAACGGTATTTTATTACGTAAGCTGTAAAAATCTAATACAGAAGTTTTGAATGGTGAATACTTTAAAAAGATTATGTTCGGTTCCAAAGAATGCTAGACTTGAAATTTTTCTTGTTTTAATTTTCTATCAGAGAATGGTACTTTCGTCGTACAGCACCATTTTAACGATTTTTTGAACTAAATTATCTGAATTTCAAAATTTCACAAATTAAGATTCTAAAAATCGTTAAAATATGGCACTGTACGCCTAAAAACTCGCCCCCCCCCCCCCCTCTGCAAGCAAACTACGTCAACTCAAGCATTCTTTGCAATCAGAACATAATCTTTTCAAAATATTTGCCTTTCGAAACTTCTGTATAAGATTTTTACTGCTTAGCTAATTAGCAAACCATTTACAATATAATTCTATCGATCTTTGTTTTTGAGAAATTAAATTTTGAAATCGCGGTCTTATTTGCTGGACACTCTGTATATGTATGTATGTACATTAGGGTGGAACAAAAGTATAGGGAAAAATATTTTTTTCTGAAAATAATTTTGGAATAGCAATTAAAAGTTGTGTTTGTATGTTAATAATAAAACTACGAAGTTTTTTCGTTCTACATTTATATCTTGAGGTGCCGCAAGAGCCTTAAAAATAAGGATTTTTTTTAAAAAATCCAAATTTAACATAAAATTATAACTTTTTTCACTGCTTTATTTTTACATTTTAAAAATCAAATATTGTTTTTAATAGCAATATATAGATGCTTCTTTACTATAACAATAATAATATTAAGTTCCATCGAGGTGAATTTATGCATTAATTTTCTGCAAAAATCGAAAAATGAGCTTTTTTTTTTAAAAAAAAAATCAAGTTGTAATATCAATTTGAATTTAACTGTTGTAATTAATTTTCGCTTACAAATAGTTGTTCAAACACACTTTTTTAAAAATAATATGTAAAACTTTTTAAAATAACTAATTATTAATAAAAATAAACTTACCAGTTATCTGGGTCTTTTTCGTTTTAAGATTTTTTCGAAAGGGATTAAATACAAATATGCAACATAAACAGTAAACAAGTCAGTCATATAATTGAAGAAAATAGAACAAATGTCATGACATAATTAATAACCATTGTTATTGATACAAAAACTATTAAAGACTAATTAGATTATTCCACTACATTATTAGTTTCACATTTATTTGGTTTTTAAATATTCTTGATTATTAGATGAAATGTTTTTTCGAGTCAAATTTAGGCATAATCTTTTGCGAAGCAATTTTTGCTTTAATAAATCCTTCTCTTGCTTTATGACCACAGACACTTATTGATGACTCTGTCACAAGCTTTATAACTCTTTCTACTGCTTGTGTATTACAGGGTAAACGATGGAAATGTATAGATGGCGACTGGCAACTCGGTTCACTTATATACATATTTAAATCCTCATCAGTTATGCATTTTGTCATTGGAGGTTGTGTGATTGCAATATCCGCCCAGTGAATCATACCTATGTAATCTTCAGCATGAAAATTGAGCTTGGGGACCACAAACTTTCTGACGTCATTCTTTTCTTCGAATCTTGCTTTTAGAAGTCGGCGAAGACCCAACTCTCTTATGTGCTGTCTCTCGTCACTTAACATACAGAGAAGCACGTTTTCTGGGTGAGCGTAATAACTATTTCTCTGAATAACAGGGTCAATTATTTTTAGGTGTTGCACACAAAGGTAACGTGAAAATTTTATCAGTCTCCAAAAATGTTTGGAACCATTTACGCATGATGATTTAAGTTTAATATAGAACCAGACGGGTGCATACACTTTCATGACATACTCTGTTAAAGCTTTAAGATTATCTGAAGGATTCTCTGTTCCAACATATAGCCGATGAATGCGACTAGCTAATGTAAGCCATCGAGAATGAGCTAATTTTCCTGGTTTTCTTAAGGACAGATCTGGAGAGCATGCACCACTTGATATTGATGTACACATTTCAAGCAAATATTTTTGGTCTGTGCTCAAATCTTCAATCATTTTAACATTAGGAAGGTTGTGTTGTATAGGTAAGAACTTAACCACTGGAAGTTCGTTACAATTTTCAAGTTGTTTGCCTAAAATCCCGCCAAATTCATTAGGGCCCTTTGTTTTTCCATCCAATTCACGAAACAGGTGGCGCAAAGGCAATTCATTTAAGTGGAACAAGCAAATCAGCCACTGCAGTGGTCTGTTTAGATCTTTTTCCATTAAAGCAATCACACCATTATTAACTCCAGTGTTTGTGGCTGTCCCATCGCACCCAATAGCAGTTACAGTTGATATGTTCAAAAGATTGTTACCATTAAAGTACTATATTATGCTATTTTTTTATAGCTTCGCCTGTTCCAAAAGCAGGGGTTACATGCCCTAGAAAGGATGAATTGGGCTCCTTTACTAAAGTAATATGTTCTTCGATCACCGTCTTTTTGTAAAATTTGTTTCCTTTTTTATGTTGCACAATTGTTTTATCTTTTCTTCCATCGAAAAACAAACCTATATTTTCTCCAACTTGGTTAAGGCTTCTTACTATCTCTTTTGTCCAATTCTTGGCTCTCTCTCTTCGAATTTTCATCCTATCTATTACCTTACTTTTGTTCTCTTCTGTAATCATTCCAACATCTTTAAGAATAGCACTTGCGATAGTTGCAGCAACTCTGTCTGAAACTCCAGTTCGATCACAGACACTTGCTACTGTTGGAAGTTCTACTCGCATTTGCTCGCTCATAGTTGTATCAAAAAAAGAAGTAGAGTAATTTTTGAAGTTTCCTTTATATATTTCCCCAGGATCTGATTTTAGGGCATCATTTTCAGCTTTTCTAGTAGCCTTAACTACTAATTTCTGATTGTTCTTGTACTTTAATTGTTTCTTTATTACCTGTTGCTTCCTCTCTTCTCTTTGTGTTAAAATCTTGGAAATAACTTTATCGACTCCACTTATACACATTTTTCTCACTGTTCTTTGGTCAATTAAAAAATCTTGTTCAAGTTTAGGTACTTTTTTTCTTTTTTCGCACTTACAGAAAGAAAATTCTTTGCACTTACAAGCTGCTACATCAAAAAGACGTTTGCTTTCATTTAAAAATTTTGCTGCAATTAAATCGTATTTTTCTGTACCTTTTCTACCTTTTGATTTTAAAATATTTCTGTATTTATCGTGATAGGTTTTTCCCATTTGTAACATGCGTTTGCGAGATACTACAGGAATAGATGCTTTCGACCAAATAGATTCAACTTTCTTAATAAGAATATCAAGTATTTCATTCACTGTTGGTTCTTTTGATGTTTTGTCTCGTTTCAGCTCATGTCGAATATAAAGATAACATTTCATAATGTCGTAATACGTAGGAAGATTTATATCACTTAAATCTTTAGGGTACCCAAAAATTGGGCATTCTAACTTTTGTCTCGTCTGAACTGACACTGCCATCTCACTAAAGTTAAAATATTAACTAATAAATTATTACACTAATATTCAAGCTCACATATTCACAAACAAAACAAAATCCAGTAATAACAGCATAAAAACATTTATTATTCAAACGATTCATTTGCTCTGACTGACGACAGAAACATGTGACCAGACCATAGCTACAGCTACACGCCCCCCTTTCCTCCTCCGCCACCTTACACCAGCCAATAATATGCCGCCTGAATCAAGGTCACTTCAAACCATGTACTATTCTTCTTTTAACTATTAATTTTCAGAACTAAAAAATATTTAGCCGTGTTTTTATGATAAAAATAGGATTACGAAATACTGTTAAAATCTAAAGAAATGGAATTTAATAAACCCAAGTTTTAGTAGCATAAATAATAAAGGCATGCAGTATAAAACTATAAAAATCAACTGTAAAATAGTTTATGTGCATTATTTAAAAATTGAAAACGGGCATTTGATATTTAAAATTTTTTTTTTGTTGTTATTAAACCAAATTTGCCAAAATTCGTAATATCTGCTTAAAAATACATATATTCAAGTCCTTTGCGGCACCTCTAAATATATTATGTTTGTTAAAATATTTTAATATTGTCTTAACCAAGGCATTAGACAACTTTTTATCTCTATTACATATTGAAATTAAAAAAAAAATTTTCGTTCCACCCTAATGTACATATGTACATGTATAATATATGTATGTTTAGATCTCTGATTCACTTCAGCCCATTTAGATCTGGCGCATTAGATACAGTACATGTTTTTTTCATGCAATATTTTTTTAACAATTATTTTTGTATCTATACAATGTAAAAGAATTCTGTAAAATCGCAAAGAAAACAACGAAACTCATTGTAAAGGAATTATTTCAGGTTAATTGTTTTTGATTCGGTTTCACGTGTCATCCTTTTACAGATATTTCCCTTGTCTTACGTATATTTCCCCGTAGAGTCTTCCATGTCATTATTTAAAGATATTTTTTAAAACTTGTAATTCAAAATGAAAACTTTTATAATTATTTTACAATTTTATTAGAAATATTAAAGAAAAAAATGTTTATATATATATATATATATATATATATATTTAGAATAATTTTGAAAATAAAAAAAAATCATCTCTCCAGTGTTGGTATGGGTTTTTTCGACAATCATTGTGCGGTTAGCTCCTTCACATGCCAGAAGCTTTGCAATATTAAAAGTAAATTAAGTAGCATTTTTTAAGCAGTTTTTATTATTACAATGTTAAGTAGTTATTATTATTACAATGTTATGGTTATTATTATTATTATTTTGCTAAATGCCTTATAAAAATATGTTAATCTTCTAAAAAAAATTACATAAAATGAATAAAATAATGAAAGTGTAAAGAATTTTTTATAAAATAATAAATTATTTTTTTCTGCGTATTTTGCCATGTTTTTTTATCTAAGAATTCTTTGAAAAAACTGGTGCATTTACAAATAAATTGTGTGCGGCAATGTTGGAAAATTCTCTAAAATATTATAGTTGTAAAATAGAATTGAATTCAAATTTTTGCATTAAAATATAAATAAAATTTTGATTTTTTTTATTTTTTTATTTATGCTAGTTAAAAAAGTAAAATTTATTTTTTTAAATAATAGGTGTTATATTTTGGCCAAAAAATAAAATAAAGTAAACAGTTTATGATTTTTCCAATGAATATATTTGAAGCAAAATCTTTTAAAAGCAGTACAATAGATTTTCCTTCGATTATTAGCTATCCCCGATCCTCTAGATCATTCAAGATACAAATTGTACAAAAAATCAGCAGCTGTTGTTATAATTATGTCCTGTTGTAATAGTGCATTTTATAAACGTTCACGTAGACTTATCTTTAAATTATAATTTACAAACGAATTAAATAGCACAGAAAACAACAACTTTCACTAAATTTCAGAAAATGACTTATTCGTCAAACTTCAGGTAATCTTTTTTGATAGGTAGGATTTTCATTATTAAAGAAAAAATATATTTTCTCTTAAAATTGAAAAATAAATATGATTCAAAAATATCATGCATGTCCTACAGTAAAATAGAAAAGCCATGAAATTATGCAATTCTTTTAAATTAAAGTATAAATTGAAATACAACTTTTACTTGGGTTTTTAAACTGAAAACTACTTCGAATAAGAAATGCTTTCTATGCTTTCTTTCATATATATATATATATACAGACAGAGAGAGAGATAGATATAAAATTTAAAAAAGGTGATTAGAAATTACTCTTTCTGTTAAACACTTCATTAAACTGCCACAAATTTCTTTAAACAATGACAACTGAGGTATGTGTGTGTATTTCGGAACATGTTTATTTTAGAGCTTAAAATTCCCATATCCAAAAGGCACAGCTTTATGACATAATTTTTAACATATTTTTGTTTGGAAATGCATGTAACTAGCTGGTGTTCTTGTTGTTCAGAAACTAAGTAATTAAACTGGATTTTCCTAAATAAAATAAAATAAAAGAGATATTTTTTTCAAAAAATAGTGGCGAATAGTGTCTTTTCAGCAGAAGAAGAATAATCTCACAAGAAAAATTTTAAAAACGTCTTTGTCACGTGATCATTCGCTTATAACTGAATGGGTATTTTATTTCTCATAAAATTTCTCATAATATAAACAATTCCACTGCAAATCATTGTATAATAAGACCTTTCAACTTACTATCTTTCTCTTAAATGATAAATTTGTAAATGCGTCAAAAAGTTTTGTGCTTGTTGAAGGGAGCAATTGTAATATAATACTTCATGCAATACTTAAATTTAAAAAAAAATGGGACAGCTAGAAATGTAAAACACAACCTCAAACTAGATAAGTGTGGTCCATATTAGCAGGAAGCATTTGAAAACTTTTATAATCTTGTCTAAGCATAATTAACTATTTCCCGACGAAAATCTTCACACATAGAAAACGTAAATAGTAAGTAAAGAGGCTTAAATTTAATATAACTCATTTGTAACAAGTCTGTTTAGAGTTTCTACTGCGCTGAGCACGTTATTTAAAACTTCAAAAGTGAACTTCCGATAATGAATCAAACGTCATTTGTCTAAATGTTGTGTTTAAAAATTTTATATGTTTTAGATTTACCAGCTCCTGTAAACAAAGAATAAGTTTTGCATAATCGATTTTTGAAAGCATCTAATTTACTTGCAAAATATATAAACTGTCTCTATTAGGTTTGATTGAGACTGTATTTTGTATGTTATCGTGTGCACAATATTTCGTATACGCAGAAGCGAAGCAACATTAATCAGTTGAATTCTATAGAAGTCAACATGAAAATAAATTATATTTGTATAATTGATAGATATTTTAAATTGAAATTGAAAAAGAAAATGCACTATGAGGATTAAAGAACATTTTTTTTTGTATTTTTTAAATGAATTTATCCATTATTAATGTTTAACATGTTATACATTTTTTTGTGAAATTCAAGATGAATAATAAATAATGCATTACTTACAATAACATTTCTTTAAAACTCAAGTATTTTAACATTTACTTAATTTTTTTTTTTAAATGAAGTATTTATATTACGAAATCTGAATTAGTAGAAGATTTCTTTTTTCTCTTACTAAATAAAAAAAAAAAAAAAAAATGATGTTGTAATTTGTAATTTTTTGGACTTTGAGTAAAATAATTTTTCAGTTCCCAATGAAGCGTCTCTTGAACAGCTTGTTTTAATTTCAGTAAAATTATTTATTTTAAATGTCTTTTGCCTAATTAAAATATACAATGTTGTTTCAATATAATTTACTTTAACAAAAGAAGAAAAAAAAGATAGAAGAAAATATTTAAGATACTTCATGATGATATTTTGTTTTTCGTTATACTAAAGAAACATAATAAAAAAATTTAAATATGATTATACACTACAAAAAATTTAAAAAATGTATTTATTTTTCCATTTTAATAAATGTTTTTTTCCCTATCCACATTTTTCAGTAAAAAAAAATAATAATTTATAATTGATTGTTTTCTTCTGTTCTTTCCTTAATGGATTTTTAGGCCATCATTAAATATTCTCAGGAGAGTTTCTTTTTATTTATTTAAAAATTAATTAGGTAATATGTCGTTTACATGATTAATTACCTGAAGCAATTTTTATCTTTTTCTTCTAAGCCATTTAAAGTTTTAAAAATATTATTAGTAGTATTAAACGTGTAACAATGATGCCTAGAAAACATCAACTCTTTTCTAAAACATATTTAAATGTATTTCATTTCATATATTTTAAGATTAATCGGATTTTAGCAAAACATTGTTCTTTCGTTAAAGTTGTTTTACAAGATTTGAAGAGTAATTTTCAGTTATAATTTTATAAAGATTAACAGCAATTAAAAGTAATTAAAAGTCATATTATTATAGAACTATATTTATTACATTTCTTTAGCAATGGTAGTACTTTTTAAATAAAAATAATGTTTTCGATTATTTATTGAATATTTTAGCAAAAATTACAATGGATATAAAAATATTCATTGTTAAATTCCCGAAATTTGCAATATCATAAAGAAATTAATACGGGAGCTCTTGGTGAGCTTACACGAGCAATTCCACTTGTTTTGTTACTGAAACATTCCATTATATTTTTTTCCTTTTATTCATGATACTGGATTATTTATTTACTATATATATTTTTTAACTCATGTGTTAGTAGTATAAAGCATTTCATGCTCGAAAATTTTTAAATTTTATTGATTTTTTGTAATAAAAATTAGTAAAATAAGTTACACTTTGGAAAACCTTTACTCATTTTTTTCTATACTGTTTGATTGAGTAAATATTTAAAGTATGAAATGTTCATAAGTTAAGACATAAGCTCTATAATAGATAACGACGTAGCTTATCAGAACGTTCAATTCTGAAAACTCTGTTGTTCGAAGTTGCACTTTGTCAAAAAATAAATCAAACATTTTTAAAAATGGGAACATATTATAAAACCGCGATCTAAATCTCGTAATTATACTGAGATCGCCATGAAATATTTAAATGTTATTGTCTTTAAATCTTGCACAAGCTCTAGTGAAAATGAAATTTCTACCATGATTATTTTATTTAGCCAAAAATTTATCGTTACATTACGGCATATGGGAAAAAATCGTTTCAAATGAATTTTAACACACACCCCTCTCTGTCAATTTACACCCTGTCAAATATATTAAAATTTCTATGTGTATACGAGATGTCCTAAAACATGCATTCTGTAAAAAATGCTCTGAAAGAATAACTATTATACATTTACTGGGCCATACAAATGAATTCCACTACATCATGGTCAAAGAAGAACTGTGTGCGACATGTTTTAATTATATTAAAGCATGTCACATACAATAAAACTGACATATATATAGCTGAGGTTTAGTATAAATTCTATGATACATTCATGCATAATATAAAGTACATAGGACTTACAGGGACACACAAAAGATTTCAAATAGTATATTCTTTCCGAACTACTATACATATATCCTATGATGGCTGATGGATGAATGAAATGATTTTTAATTATGATATTCGCGTTTAAGTTTGACTAAATCTATGCATATTGTATGGTGTGCATAATTACTATAGTTGTTATACAGGGCCACGAAAAAGAGGTTGCAAACATTGCTGAATACGAGCTTAAATAACTTAAATGTGGTTTATAAATAAGTTTTGAATTTTTATAATGAAGTGAATTCAATTTACTTAGAAATGTTTGCAGAATATAAATAAAATGATATACAGGGTCATGGAAAGAATTGAAGACATGGACGCTTATGAATTATAATTTCTGAGAATGTGATTTTAGGAGATTTAAGAATTTTAGCCTAAAGAAATAGCTTAATACTGACGTGCAATAAATGCACAAGGAAAAGTACAGGGATGAATAAAAGTATTCAAGTATGATTCCATGGATTAGTATAAATTGCTGAAAGGGATATTTCAACATACTAGACAATTTCTTACAAAACTAAATTTTCTCATTATACAGTATATAGTATATCGACAGACAGATCAAATACAGGGCTGTTGAAACTTATTGGAATACATATTTGGCTATATACAGTAACCTTATTTTTCTAAATGACGAATTTTCTTAAGGATTTCATGAAGTGTTCGAAAGTGCTTCATAATCTATGCTTAAGGCATGATTTTTCTTACTTGTTTCGAAACCTTATGAATGATATGCATTTTCTAGATTTAAAGATATATATATAAGGTACCCTGGGGTAATAACGCCAGGCGGGGTAATAACGCCAAGTGCTTATATTTTGCATATTTATGAAATAATCAGGTAAATGACACCCATGTGCTCTGCGCAGAAGGGTTTTGTGTCATATAAATCGCAAAAAACAGCTTCAAGTTAATTTGTTTCATTTTTAGGTCTTATTGTTTTTACAAACAACTAAAATTAACGCTTGATCTAAAATTTGCGAGATACGTTTTGCATATGTGGTGACTATCTTTTTATCCGGAAGTACTTTGTTGATTACATAAATTTGTAGTGCATTTCATGTACTTTTAAAATGTTGTTGAAGATTTTGGATATCTTCTCGAGATAATTTGTAATTTAAAATGTACTGCGCAATAACTATACCGGGGTAATAACGCCAATCCTTGACATTAATACCCCGGTGGATTGCATACAGTGGCCGAGCTACATCCTAAATACTGATTCAAATAAACACAGTTAAAACTGTGCAATGTTTCTCATATTTCTATTTAAACGGTCCTTTTTAAGCAAAAAGAAACTCATTGTCTGATATTCATTTGCCTCATTCCCCCTTCCCACACCACACCTTTATATTTCTTACACTTTCACAAAAATTGAACATTTTCAATATCTTAGAATGCAATTTGTCAATTTCTAAGTTTGTAGAGTTTGTATTTTTAGAATTGGGCTATCTACATGCAATTATTCCATCTTATTTCATAGTTTTGTTTGCATGGCGTTATTACCCATATAGGTGGGTAATAACGCCAAATAGCATGGGTCAAGAAAAAACGCCATTACATTTTATGAATACATATCTGTTAAATTATTTTATTTTATATAGATAGTCAATGAGTTGCTGTATCAGATCCTATATTTGTTTGAAAAATACAATCTAAAACTAAGCCGTGAAAATTGGTAGAACCTTAACGTGGCGTTATTACCCCAGGGTACCTTATATATATATATGTGTGTGTGTGTATGAATATGTATGTATATATACATGCATTTATTTATCTATTCTAATTTTAGGAAAAAAATATTATGTAGTTTTTTTTGTTTATTAACCCATTTTCTCAAACTGTTTTCGTAATATATAGGAAGAGTATATTCTATATTTTTTTTTCAAGATGAAATTCAAATTCTTAGATAATGGGATATTTGACATTTTAAAAATGTGTTTGGTATGTAATTAAGGTGAAATATACTTTTGCGCAATCTTTTCCATTCTCAATTGACAGTGCGACAAGACATAAAAGCTGAAAAAAATCTCCAAATAGGGCACTATTACAAATGATTTGCTTGATTCTGCTTGTATTGTCAATGTAGTAAATTTTTTTTTTTTTACTGTTTAACAATTTATTATTTACTTTTACCGTTTATTAATTAAATTTTTACTTGTATCTTTTTTCCTGCACTACTTACAATGCAGCTATATCTACGCTGCGCCAGACATTGCTTTAGAACAAGGGCTATTCAGTATCATATCACGTTCGTAACTGATTTCAGTAATAGTATTATTTATTCTATGTTGACAATCGCCCATCTCAATTATACGGATGTGACTAATATATTTTCAGACATATTATTAGATGCCATACATAAATATTTTATTTATAGGATGAAGTAAACGTGAATTTGTTTTAAAAGTTAAAATATTCGACAAAAAATATTTAAAATCTAAGATCATAATAAAAAGTTATTTCCCGTTTTATTATTATTATTATTATTATTATTATTTTAGACTTTTTTTTTTTAAATAAATGTTATCTATTCAAAGACTAAATTTGTTTAATATGACTTATAAGCACAATACTTTAAGTAACTATAAAATTTCAAATGTTGCTATAAATTATTTTGCTAAAAATTTTTTTATTAAGATTAGTATTGTAAAATCTTCCTGATTAATTATAAATTCTTATTCTATGACGTTTTAACTTAACGATAGGTAAAAACCTTTACTACTTATTACGAAATTTAAATTTTGGGAAACTTTTTTACAATACAGATATATTTTCTGTATATATTTTTTTCATAAAATGTTTAATGTATGTTTAGTAACGTAAAATTTAAATTTAGTTTAAGATTTTTGCCTACTGTCTTTATAATTTCAGAATATTTTCTGTATTTTTTCCTCCTTATGTTTAATATTTTTCATCTGCTCTTAATAATAGTGGAATATGTTAAGTAACTAGAAAAAAGCATTACTTCTTATTTAAAAATAATTGTTAAGCAGCAAAATAATCTTAAACTCATGTGATTAGAATTTATAACACAATTTTAAATATAGTCTGTATTTACTTATATCTCAACGAGAAGCATAACCGATGTGCAAAACAAACAGACAAAGTAATTAATTCTACGCATACTGAAAAATGACTTTTAAAATCTATTTTTAAACATAAATAGGCATGAAATAATTAATAATGAAATAAATAATAGAAGAAAAATCTCTTTCCATTTTAATGCATGTATGAATGTCTTTTAAAGAACTTCTTTAATTACAATGAATAAGTACTAAAATTCGAAACAAACATGGGCTTGTGAATAATTATGCAAAGCAAATTTTAAATCTTATGGTACACACAGATAATATTCTAAATCTGTTCACATTTCATTCTACAAATAAATATGATTGATGCAATTTGGATAAATATATATTCATGAATTTTATAAGATATTAATAAAAATGTCAATATAATAAATCGATTGAAGTTATTTTAAAAAAAGCAATATATAGAACACTTCTTTTCCCTAACGTTCCTAAAATAAACAATAAAATTTTTTTATTAACACATTGATATTAAATGCCTCGGAAAATAATTTTAATAACTTTTAAATATTTTTTTAAAGAATGATTTCCATTGAGCTCAATCTTCTAATTATTATTCTCATTCCATTAGCATATATAACGTAATTTAAAAATTGTAAAATGCAGAAAATTAAACACACAGAAAATTAAATTTTTAAAATAATTATCTAAAAGAATTAAAATGTTAAGAACTGAAAAAAAAAGATTTAAAAAAAAATTCTATGCTGTGCAAACGTAGAATAAGAATTTAGCTACTATCTGCTGAAGGTTTTCTTGGATGAAATGAATTTTTAAATTTTATGGATAGACATGTTTTACTGATACTATTGTTTGCGCTTGAACGGGCTACATTTATGTCACTATTTTAATTTCCATAAAGTGAGTTTCTGAATCGACGGAGATTTCTTTTAACTTTTACAAATTCATAATTAGGTATGTGTGGTCGTCCATTTAGTATAAATATGGCGGTTGAAACTATTTCCAGCTGATTTTGTATCACCGCGCCATTTTTAAAACCAAGACTATATTTAAACTTCTTAAATTTGTCTATGTGATAATAGTAAAAATTTGTTTTCTCTGAGAAACTTCAAAAAAGAATTAGCAACATTGCTAAGGCTTATATTTTGCGATTTTCAATTAAAATGGCCTGGGACACATTTTAAAATATTTTTATTTTTTCGGTTAAAATTATGAATTTTTTTTAACGATTAACCATACCATTTTTAAGAAAAATCATATGATAAAAATTTCCATGTACATTTCGTTTAATTTCAAATGTAAATATTGTTAAAAGATTGGGGTATATTAAAATCATTAAAGCTCAAAATATTGTTTGTGAAATTCCATTTTTTTTATTGAACTGAAAAAAAGTATAAATTTTAATTTTGATTCAGCATTTTAAAAAATATTATTTAAAAAAAAGATTAAAAATACGTAAATTAAAAATTTGAAAGAAATGTAACTTTTATTAAAAAAATCATGTTTTCGAAAGTATTGTAAATTCGTTGACTTAAAATTAAAGTAAAAGAAAATCTAAGAAGATATGTTCATAGTTTCAACCGTTTATCTTTAATGATTTTTGACTTATAAATATTTTAAGAGGAGAAATTGTGAAAAAAAATCTATTATGAAGGGAAACTAATTTTCATAAGAATATGTTTTCATGACAACCATTGCTTGAAATCTAGATTTTTAAAACAAACCAAAAAGAAAATATTTATATTTCATTTTCTTTTTCAGATAGAAACACGATTTAAATGTTATTTTAAGTAGGAAAAAAAGGAGAAATTTGTTATGCATTGATAGATTTTTAGAAAATTTGAAACTTTTATAGTCCCATACTCCTTTAAAAAAGAATTTTAATCCAAATTATTCTCTCTTTTAGGACAATGAAATAGTTAAAATAATTTATTTAATAATAATTTCGTTAGTTGTCTAATGACTCTCTCAACTGCTAGATCTGTGCAAAGATACATCTCGAATGTAAATTGCTATTTTCATAACGTTTTCAAAGTTATAAATCTCAGTCCCTACTTTCTAAAATGCTATATCCAAGTCTAGATTGTCCTCAACCACTCCTACCTCTTGTGCCACGAAATTGACTAACTCAGTTCTTTTTAAATCTGGTTTTAAAGCATCGACATGAAATATTTGAGACCTCTTACGCCTGTCTGGGAAGTTCGCTATACCATAAAAAAATCCAATACATTTACGGCACAAAGTGCTGGTAACAAGTTTGCCAGCTTTGCAAATTTTGTATTTCTATTTGAGAATGTACTATCTATGGATATATATGCACAAAAGAAGAAGTAAATTACTACATTGAGCTTTTAATTTTTTTTAACACACTTTGTATTTATATTACTTCCGTTTAAGACATTTTCCATAAATGTTGTGAAAATAAATTATATTTCCTAAAAATATTTTTTTTCTCGAAAAAAAAAAAAAATCGAGCAATCTTATAAAATTTTTGACATTTAAAAACCACCACATGACCTATATTTTAACATACATTAACTGTTATACTTAAATCTCGTTGACAGAAAATCATTAACATAAAACACATTTTTAATATAGAGTCAGTCATAAAAATATTTCCTATCTTTTTTACATATCTTTCAAAAATGATCTTTATTTATTTCGAAAATTCATTGCACTTGATTGGTGTCTAAACCGCAGAAAATTATTACTTTCAAACAAAATGATAGAATGACATTTATTAGTTTTTATAGTGATTACTTTCTAAACGTGAAAAGTGCCATTTCATCCCGAGAAAAGTCATTCAGAATAAATTTATTTTTGTCATATAGTTACTAAAAGAATATCATTCTAATGTGCTTTCGAGAAAATTATGTTTTAATTTACATCTTTTTTTTTTTTTTTTTTTTTTTTTTTTTTTTTTTTTTTAATTTATTGAAAAACAGTTATTTTGGACAAATATCATTTCTATTAGAAAGATACAATTCTGAAAAGTTATTGATTTTTTAATTTATTATTATTTCTTAAGTTATTAATATTTTATTTCAATGATATTAATTTTAATGAAAGGGGCTTTAAGAATTAATGATCAACATTCATAGTGTTTATGTAAATATGGATAAAGGATTTTTACTAGAATAGACTACATTTTGCAGCTTTTTTTTTAGTATTGAACAATTTATCATACCTTATGTATAAGGTACTTTACATAGACGGTTTACATACAGGGTGTTTCAAAAATGACCGGTATATTTGAAAAATTAATAAAAATATAACGGGCAGCGTTAGAAATACACCGTTTGTTGCAATATGTTTAGGACAACAGTAAATTTTTCGGCATACAGCTTTCGAAATCAGTTAAAATTTTCAACAACAGATGGCGCTGCAGGCAATTTGAAAGCTATAATAGAAAACGCAATCTGTGAGTTTTCCATTCTGTAAAGCCTCTGTCCGTGCCCGCGAAGACACTCGCGAGCTAATGCTATTCCTATGGAGAGGCGTTTTCGTAATAACTCTTTCGCATTTTGACATTTTTAAATAATTTTTTTTTGCATTGCATAGCTCAGATCCCTCTCAAGATCGCTCTTTTATTATATTTTTTGATTTTGGTCGCAAGTATTTTCTATAAAGTTAATTTTACTTCCAAAACGGATTTCGAAAGTGAAAGTAACTTTATAAAAAATATCTGCGACCAAAATCGAAAATGTAATCAAGGAGCGATCTTGAGAGAGACCTCATCTATGCAGTGCAAAAAATTATTTAAAAATGTTAAAATGCGAAAGAGTTATTACAAAAATGGCTCCCCATAGGAACACTGTAAAACATTTGACCCATTTTCTGCAGCGTCACTCCACAGCTTTCATAGAATATGTCTTTTATGACCAATGAGATTGCATAATAACACAATAAAGTAACCGTTTTCTTAAAAGACGGTGGAGTGACGCTGCAGCAAATAGGTGATTTGTTTTACAGTGAATAGCATTAGCTCGGGAGCATCTTCGCGGGCAGGGACAGAAGCTTTTCAGAATGGCAAACTCAGAGATTGCGTTTTCTACTATAGCTTTCAAATTGCCTGCAGCGCCATCTGATGTTGAAATTTTTAACTAATTTCGAAAGTTGTATACCTGAAAATTTACTGTCGTCCTAAACATATTGCAACAAACAGTGTATTTCTGACGCTGCCTGTTTAATTTTTATTGATTTTTCAAATATACCGGTCATTTTTTAAACACCCTATATCTTGCTAGTGAAAACTATTAGGTATCATAGAGTAAACTTGGTAATAAATAAACATTTTTTATCATTTATATTAAGTTTACAGTGTAAAATATTTTTATTAATGTTCCTCAGTTTAAAGGTTTGTTAACTAATTTGAGAATTTTGGGATTAAGATACACAGCTCTATGTCACAAAGGATGCTCAAAAACTCCTTTGGAGCATCTTCAAAAGATGCTCCAAACCATCTCTACTAGACGATATAACGAACACTTTTATGTACTATTTATAATATAAACTTGGATAATGATAATTTTTAGAAATAATACATTTTCTAGGGGTTCCTGTTAAACGGAATTTCGAAGCACGGTTGTACATCCTCCATTCTACAGTTGCATTATATAGTTGCGATTTGATAATAAATAAATATTTGTTTTTGTTTTCATTCAGTGCTATATAACAACACTAATACGTCCTATTTATATGATTTGCGCAAATGGACTTAAAATGTTTTTATTTAAATAATTATATATTATTTTATTTATCAAATTTAATAATATTAAGTTAAAAAAGAGTGGTTACTATATTATTTTATAAAATAGGGACGAGCTAAATAAAAATCACAGTCAAATATTTTGTAGTGATTCTATTTCCTTATCTGTGACCATAACATTTACTAAAATTGGAATATTCTGTCAGTTTACTCACCTTCTCATAATTATCTAGCCTGTCATATTTAGACACAAATACGTGATATAAATACAATGTAACGTTTGACATAAATACAAGAACCCTATTTGTAAAAACATTGTTTAAGTCATTAAATTTATAAACAATTTAATTTGGAATTAATTTCGCTTTGAAATTTTACTATAGAAATTAGATTTTAAACCTACAAAAATATATCATTTTTTTCTTCAAAACACCATAAATGTATGCAAAAAGGAGTCACTTCAAATTTATTAAATTTTAAATAGGTAGAAATGTTTATTCTTCTAAAATACACATTAATTTACAAATTCATTGGACAAAGTTTATTACCTGTTCGTATTATAAATTTGCAAAAATAGAAAGAGTGATCAACAGAATAAAAATGCAAAGAACATGTCTATAATATGCCCTTATATGCTTAAAACATGTCAAAGATACTTTAATTGCTCTCTGTTTATTAAAAAAATTATTGATCATTGTTTAGTAATTGTGTGTTGAAATGCCTCTTGTAAATCAAAAGAGTCTTATATAAATATAGTCTTTATTTATAGAAGGGCGTGTCACAGAAATATGCATATCTATTCGAAGAAAATAATATGTTAAATTTTGAACATCACAAGAATGAAAATACCTGTGCGTATAGGAGGGTTTATGTAAATCTTGTATTTTAACGTGTATTTTTGTATTTGCATTACCAAAAAAAATTCTTTTTGTAGAAATTGAATACAATTTTATACTATAGAATTCTTATCGAAATCAAAAAATAGAAAGAGCGATCAACAGAATGAAAATGCCTAGAACTTTCTTTAATATGCCTTCATATTCTTGAAATGTCCCACAGATACATTAACTCTTCTGTTTTTATGCAAAAAAAAAAAAAAAAAAAAAAAAAATATATATAGTCTTTGATTACTAATTCTGTGCTTAAATATTATTTATAAATAAACATTTTTATACAAATACAGTCTTTATTTATGGAAGTGCATGTCATAGAAAGATTTATACATGGAAAGAAAATAATTTATTAAATCTTAAAAATCACAATTATCTGAATAATGTAAATGTGAGAGGGTTTTTGTAACTTATACTGTAACATGTTATTTTGTAGTTTCATTATCAAATGAATTCTTTTGTAGAAATTAAATATCGCAGTTCATTTGTAAATTAGTTAACATTAAAGTAAAATTTATGTAAATAAAATTGTATTTATACTCTTCTGCTATCAAAGTTATGGTTTGTTATATAATAAATCATAAATTGCAATAGTGTTAGGTGCGCAGGTAATGAATCAAAATGTAACGTCCACCGGTTAAAACTATTCATGTGATATGTTCCTCAGAGATATTAATATCCGAAAAATTCGCGAGTGATAAATATCGTTAAGAAAGATTATTATATTTATAATTAAAGATAGATTATAGTGTATTTCTATAAATAAAGATGCAATAAGAAATTAACCGTTGTACTTTATGTTATTTCTTAAGGTGAAGTTTGCAAAATACATATTTTTCAATTTTCCGAAAAGCCATATCAATCATTATACACACATATATATATATACAGCGGATAACAGCGGAGAAACAATTATAAATAATTTAACAAATATTTGTTCTGTTTTTTTACAAAAAAAGGAAAGAAACTTATCGTTTCTCCCCAAAACACCTTTAAAAATGCTATACAAAATTTCATTACCTAATATGAACAAACTCTACCGAAATTATTATAGTTTTCAATTCACTAGCGAAAAATTTTTAATTGAATGTTAAGTAATTTACTATGTAGAAGAGATAAAGCAAAATGCATTAAGAACTGTTAGTTTTACAATCTTTTTCTATTCAGAATTCTTTCCCTAAAGATTTTTCCAATTTTGTCTTTCTTCTAATTTTCCGAAAGTACAGATTAACTGGATTACGACACAGAAGCATTTACATATAATGTAAACAAACGCATTTTGCATCCTTTCAACAAATAGGAAATGCTTATCGATTTTCCTGAAAGTCATTTAACGAATTCTTGTACAAAAGTTCTGCACTTACAGTGAACAAATATCCGACAGAAGTTACATTTAAATACAATATTTGCGTAGAAAACATAAAAAAGAATGTATCCAATGCTACAACAGAATATTTCTATTTTATTTATTTATTTATTTTTCAAAGAAAAATAAGAAACATGGGAACACACATTATCTAAGAATTAAAACGATACCGATAAAACATTGAATACCATAGAACGTTTGGATTACAGGAAAAAAATTTCTAATCATTATGATATATATTTAGAAAAGCTATTCTTTAATATATAATATTAATATAACAATAATACAAGTCTATTATAAATCAGGATCAGGTTGCACAGACAATCACCTCATCCAAT
Source organism: Maratus speculifer (assembly GCA_964019185.1). Taxonomy (NCBI): domain Eukaryota; kingdom Metazoa; phylum Arthropoda; class Arachnida; order Araneae; family Salticidae; genus Maratus; species Maratus speculifer. The sequence goes on from OZ025292.1 coordinate 250,190,035, forward strand.
TCACGGAAGAAATTTCAGGATTTGTTAAAACTCGATTACTATATTAAAATATAATTTCTTTACCAATTAATATCTTCATGGAAAACATTTTGATTCGCAGGTTTATCATTTTTTTTTCTGCATCAAAATGTCTGCACGGAGGACTGACAGCTACAAAACATAAAGGTTTATGTAACCGTTAAAATCGAGTTTTCAGGTGTTTTTAACCAAGATAGGACTGGGAAGACAGATTGTGATTTAATATGCGAATCGAATTTTAACTAATTCTGGAATTTCAGCCAGGATCTCGATGATGTGATTGTCTGTGTTGCCGCCTCCCGGATTACTTCTACATTGTAATAAAAGTTATCAATCACTCTTTCCTGATTATAAAAGGAGCTTTTTGATTAAACAAATAATTATTATATACATTTTATTATATTTTATATTTTTATTTTTATTATACATTATTTTATTATTATTTATTTATATAGTTTTTATTATTATTTTTTACTATGTTGATATCCTGTCTGTACACTTTAAACAAACAGCATCGGGAATGATGAATAACTGACAGAGTATTGCACCTTTGAGAAATATTTACTGTAATCGGTTCAATTTGGAGGCAGAAAATTATGCAAATAAAATCATTATTATGGAGTGTCATCTCATTATCTGATTGGAAATAGGGGTAACGATGTGAACCGTTTCTAACATCCGTAACGGCGAAAAAAGCTATTTTTATGCCGGTATCTTAGGAAGATGTTCTTGGCTTCACACTTAATATTTACACTCATAGGAGGTTGCCGTGATTATTGCAATATGATGAAAACAAAAGTCTTGATTACTGCCAATGTAAATTCCCACCAATAAAAATGTGTATGTACATTTTTTATATTAAGATTAATTCTTTCTTTAAACAAACAGTTAAATAGGGAGAAAAGTTACATTTAAATTTACTATTGAAAGTTTGCCTCGACGTCAACCAATTGCTGCAAAAACGGTCAGAGTTGAAGCTTCTCCATTTTAATGATATCTCAGTAAGATTTTATTTATAGTTCTATATTTATAGAGGCGACGACCACGTAATGTGTTGGCACGATTTCTGTCTTAAGGCATGAGAAATAAGCAAGAGCTTCCCAGGTCATTGTCGGTTTTGACCTTGAAGCAGCACGAGATATTCCTTCTTAGTTTAATTATTAAAAATGTGTTTAAAACATTTATACATGTTAAATATGGGGACATTGTTATATTCGACCAAGTGGAATTTGTGTCCATCATCCTGGAACCTATGCCATCTGGATTACCTTTTACATCAGTTCAAAACATTAAACACTATGTGTAATGTTCAGCTTTCAATTTAAACTTACTCAATATTAAAATATATTCCTTCTTTCCTGACTGTTTATCCCTGAAGAAAAGGTCACTTGCTTAAGAAATCTATAGGGATTATGGATAGGAAATTTAGAATATAAATTCAAGGTTTTCTATTATTTTATTTAAAAAAAACATTTAATAAGTTCACAATCTGTCTGGCAAGGTTATATTATCAAAAAGTCAACAACTTATTCTTATGCACTTATGTATTATATAAGTAATTTTAAAACTTTAAAAACAAGTTAATTCTTATTTAAAGGATATTGAAAGGCCTCAAGCGATTTTCACAATGAATATGTGTCTTTAGTTTACAAACTTTTAAACGAATTCAGTAAATGAAATCTTTATTGTTCAATATATATCTAAAATTTTAAAACAAATGTAACAATAAATAAAGTGTATTAATAAAAGTATTGAAATATTAATATTGCTGTAAAAAATAAATTTTCTATGAAAAAAAAAAGAAAGAAGAAAAATAAATTTAACAAATTGAAATCTTAAGAAAAATAAATTGAACAAATAGATTAGGTTGTTTATTTAAAATTCTTTTTCAGAAAATATCTTTGTTTGATTTACTTGTATTGAGACCCAGAAGAGTCTATTATTATTTTTAAAAAATAAGTGAAATAATGAATTCTCTAGAGCTTAGTAAAAAAGTATTTTTGACAGCAATGAATTGAAATCGGATTAAGAATAGCATAGTAGATTTTAAGTTCTTGTATAAGATTAGATTTAAGAAACTGATGAAGAAGAAGCAAGAAATAAGTTATTGAATTTTTACAGTTTGACACCTTTAATAAGATCTGTAAAACATTTTACGTATGAATATAAGTTTGTTTAAAACGAAATTATATTTATTTGCGGGAAAACAATAACATTATACTTTAACTATTAAACGTGATTTAAAATGTGATCTATACTGCATGTCTAAATAAAAATATCTTCGGTTCAATGGTATAATATAAAAGTTTATTTTATACTATCCAGAACAAATCATAAATGAAATTGAATGCAAACTAACATACAGTGGCGGTCAAATATTTCCGGCCAGCAAAAATTTTTCAGTGTAAATATACCCATATGAAGAAGAATCTCAAAGCGATACTTATACATTATATTGGCATATTAGTTAGGAACTTAATTATAGAAGAACGTGTAAATATCAATAAATTGTTTTGACAAAATTAAATATAAAAGAAAACGCATGTACTCAACAGTTTCCGGCCACTTATCATTCTTTAGTTTTTTTCTATCCATAAAGTGTTTTTGGTTGTGTTTATGAATGAATCAACGTGTATAGCATAGTTTAAATTTAAATTTGAAAAATTCAACAATTATTGTTCATAAATGAGTGATTAGTTTGTCGCTAAAAGGCCAATCTTCTCGAGATATTGCGGCTAAGTTATCGATCGGTAAAATCGGCTGTAAACAATATTTACAAAATTATATAAAGATGGTTGTGGATTTCAGGACTTTCAGAGGTCCGGGAGACCCCAGAAAATTACTATTCCTGAGGACAGAATTATCAGGAGAAAAACCATTGATAATCCGCATGAGAATTCCGTTGCAATATACTGCGATTTATGGAATGAAAATATTGCTGAAATAAGTTAGTCTACCGTGTTATGATGCTGACGTGATACAGAACTTTATGGAAGAGTCGGCGTTAAAAAAATTTCAGAGGTAAAAAAAATACCGACGTACCCTACTTTCATTTTCCAAGGAACACAAAGACTGGTCAAGTAAAAACTGGAATAAAGTTCTGTTTTTCCATTAATCGAATTCGAAACGTCATTTGGAAGTGATGGCAGACACAACGTCCGATGACCTAACAACAAAAGATATGATTCGACCTATTTTATTCCTACAATGAAGCATGGCGGTGGGCACGTTATGCCGTGGGGAGTATTTTCCACAAAAAGTGTCGGCCCGTTATTTAAAATCCACAGCCAGGTGAATTATACAATGTATAAGGATATTATGCAAGACTATTTTCTGCCTTATTAGAGAAAAAAAATTTGGTCACATCTATTTTTCTTAACATGATAACGACATAAACAATGTTTGCAAACTTCGATGAGCAACGGCTTTCGCACAAAAAATTTCGTTTTCGTCAAAAGTCTGCGGAACTATAAGTATTCCAACTCAGCCAAAATTTGACCACAATCGCAAGAAATGAGAGAAAAACATACCATAGACGATCTTTAACCGTTGATTGTATGAATGTCATGTTGCTACGCCGCAGTACTTAATGCTAAAGCTAATAAAATAGTAATACGACAAAATACTAATCGTAAATGTTGTTGATCACTGTAATTTTCTATTACAATACCACTTTTTTACAAACTCGTGAAGGTGGCCGGAAACTTTTGAGAACATGCGTTTTCCTTTATACTTAATTTTGTCAGTTAAATTTATTGATATTTACATGCTCTTCTATAAGTAAGTTCCTAACTATTATTTCAATAAAATGTATAAATATAACTTTGAGATACCTCTTCATATGGTATATTTACAAATTAACTGAAAAATTTTTGCTGGCCGGAAATATTTGACCGCCACTGTACGTTTGCCTAAAAATGTTTAATGTGTGACTACTAGTTATTTAATAAATATCCAATCTAAAGTTCTATTATTCCGACAGTTCTGTTAACAAGCCAGACTAATGAAAGCAATAGCCTCTTCAATTATGTTTCTTAACGCGTTTTCTGCCACTGACGCGATAGCGCGTGATATGGCGCCAACGCTACGGGGCCACTTACGCACTAGCGCGTGATGTGGTGTGATGTCCAACAGCCAGTCACGCGCTGGCGCAGGAAAACATTTCACTGATTCTCTGTTATAAAAAGTAAATCGGCTTCTGGGAAAAACCCGCTTTTACAGTGCGGCATTAACTATCATTACATCTTCATGTAAGCGTCAGCGAACGTGTTAACTCTATCAAATCATTAGGTAATGAACATTAAGAGCATTGTAAAAAATAAATTTTCTGTGATTTTGAAGAAAAATAATTTGAAACGTATATTATAATTTTTATTTTAAAAATCTCTACAGAAAATATCTTTTCTTTGATTTATTTGTATTAAATCCCAGAAGAATCTATTATTATTGAAAAGTAATGAATTCTCTTGAACTTCGTATAAATGTATTTTCAACAGCAATAAATTGAAATACGATTAAAAATTATGTCATCGATTTTAAGGTCTTGTATAAGATTAGATTTAGGAAACTGATAATTTAGAATTAAAATTTTAAAGTTTAAAACTTTTAGTGGTGTCTGTAAAATATTTTAATTGCTAAAATTTATCTATCTAGAACAAAATTATATATATTTGTGTCAAAACAATAAAATTTTTATTTCTTTATTATAAACGTTAATCGTGATATACATGTTCTATACAGGGTGCCCAAAAATAACGCCTGAGTTTCGATAGTATATTATAACAACTTCGTTTACACTAAATACTACAAACCATATGTCCAATCGAATATAAACTAACGTAGTTTTTCCTACAAATGTTGATTATGAGCACTTTATACGTCACATATGCTATCTAAAGTCTAATTATTTACACAAATTTATTAAAACGTCCAGACTAATGAAATTAATATCATCTGAAATTTAGTTTCCCAACTCTGCCAAATAATTAGGTGATGGCGGGACGTGGACACGACATTTTATAAACCTCCAAATGAAAAAATATCATGGAACTACTGGTTGTACGCTTACGCTCCAAAGTCCAGATTTCACCCAGGAGCGACACTAGGAAACACACTTTAAATTATTTTAAATTCTTCTGGATCTGTTAAAATTACATCTAGACTTTTTTATCATCGATGTACAGATTAATGCATCTTTGGAAATGTTTAAAAATATATTTAAAATGTTTTTATAGTGCGACGTACAATTTGTCTCAAGACTGGGGAGAAGGATATGAAGCTCAATTTAGTTCATGTTGTACTGCAAGCGAGGAAATAGCAAATGCAATATTCGTGCATACCCTAATCTGATACTTTTTGAGTTATATTGAACTTTGATCTTAACCAATACTCTACAAATTTTGTAGATGATGCTTTTACCAATATGCACGCGAGTCATTCTGGCATGGATAGCCTAAATTATTGTATGACTGATGATAAAATAAAAACTTTAAAATCGGAATCAGAATTTATCTTAATGATCTCCGTATTAAACTGTTTTTTTTTTCAATATAACTGCATGCAAATTATTCTGAAGAAGTCATTAGCATTATGAATTTAATTTAAAGCAGAATTACGTTTTTCTCTTTTTTCTATTCCTCAGAATCTTTATTTTGTCAATGAAAATTTACTGCAAATGTGGTTCGATATTTCCTTACAAAATTCTTACCTTTCATAAATAGTAGGTATTGTATGTAAAAAAGTCCCCATAATGAGAGGCACATGTATTTTCCTGTCTTTTTTTATTTTATGGTATTGCAATTTATTTCAAATAAAGTTGCATTGAAATATTTTTAAAATGTTCTTAATTACGATAAATTGGTTAAATAATTCATTTCAATCACATTTGAATAAAATAAAATCAGTAGCTGGCACTGCTACCTTACATAACTAGAAGTGACAGCTTTTTACACTCGCATCATATTACAATTTCTTGAAAATCTATTATTATTTTGTTATAATTATATCAGAATACTACTAGAGGTGTTATTAACACAATTTTCGACAGGCAAAAAAGATCCAATTAAATTCTTTTTTAAGATGGCCATGTTTTTATCATAATTTAATTTATTTATTGCATTTTCCATCAACGAATTTGTGAAAAATTAAGGATTAAATAGAGAATGTGCTTATGAGAGCTATAAAGATTTGATGTTATCTCGCTTAAACGTATTATATGTAGCTTCATTATTTTAATTTAGTTATAAAAGTTATTAAACTGACGGTTACAGTTGTTTTTTAGGATTAAAAAAAAGTCCTTTAAAATAATTTTTGAACTTTTTAAATCATTTCAGAATGTTTCGAATGCAATATATTTATTATCTTCTACCGTTTATTATATTGCCGTGAGTATTTGATCTATTTTTGTAAAGTGAAAGTACGAATAGGAGTTAAAAAGTTACATGTAATTGACTTACATGTGGACTTCTAATTGATGAATGGAAATGGTGTGAAAAAAGGGGGGTTTATTTGCTGTTTAGTTTATAACTTCTAAAATCATTTTTTTTCATTCCTACATACTTTTTTGATTTTCTGTGAAGATTATGATTATTTTAATGCGGTTATTTACTATATGGATCAGTTATCTCTTTCATATAGCCAGTGCTATATGATCTACATAATCAATCAATGTCTTTCATTCCATCTACTACAAAAGATATAGATTATACAAAGGACCAACATAAATGTTACCTTACGATATTACAGACCCCTCAAATAAAGTATAAAAAGTTACAAAATTAATGTTTTTAGTTAGATTTTGACATCTGTTTATTCATTAAATATTTTATAATATTATATGTTTAAAAATTTTTGTCTTCTATTAATTCATAATGAACTGCAATTTTTCTTTTTAACTCAAGGATTATTTTAATGCGATCTAAATGTACTGTTCAAAAATTATATTCAAAAGCCTAAATTTTAAAAGCTTGTTATTATTCACTAATCATCGTCAAAAATTTTACATAGGACCATAAAAAGAAATATTGATATTAAGGTGATAATATAAGGGAATTTACTAAATGTCAGATATGGCCAAATAAAATCTACCAATATTTTATCTTCCCCTAAGTTACATATGAGTTAATTTCGGTACACAATATCGAATTTGGAGAGAAAAGTCTGTCCAATGTCTGTCTAATTAGCCAAGGTATTTGAGAAAATAGAGTGTCAAAAACTAAAATTGCATGTATGATTCCTTTGATTCTTACAAACATAAATGTATGTAATATTTTTTGAGCAATTAAAATGCAAAAAATCTTTTTCGTGATCAAATGTTTAAAAATAAGAATTTAATTAGCTTAGATTTTTTTTCAATATTTTTCATTTTATGTTTCCTTCATTAGCTTTTGCATCATTCTAACATTTACTGAAAAATTATTTTCCAAAATTAATATTTTATGCGCTCATTCTTTATAATTTTATATAATTTTACGTTTCAGACATATTTAAATTGACATTATTTTTGGATTTTAAGTAAACTTACAAATGCAGTTTCATTGAATAATTATATTAAATTATCCAATTTTAGTGAAACGTAAGAAATCTTTCTTTGAAGTATTTTAGTATAAAGGAAAAAAAGCTAATTAGTTTTCAAAAAGCCGTTTTCTTCCTACAGTGGATTTATTTTTCATTTTTATTCCAATTATCTGGGATAAAATTATTCTCTATTCAGTTAGAGACTCAATCTTTCATTTTTTATCTTTCATATGGATTTAGTGTTTGATTAGTTGAATATTTATAAAAATTTTAAAGTTATATTTAAAAAAATAAATCAAAGATATCAAATAAACAATAAAACGAGAATTTCATATTTGAATTAAAAAAATAATTTAAAATTTAATTTAAAAAATAATTTAAAAATCACTATTTTTTGTACTAAAAAAGGATAATCAATATCTACGTATGTGAATACTTTCATATACATTTTGTGATTTTTAATTTGTAAATAAGGAACAGCAAAACAAAATGAAAATAGAAAAGCTGAAGTCAGTTTTTTTTGTCGTTGTCATCGGGAATTCTTTATCTCTCTCGTAATGAAAGCGACAATTAATTTGTAAAACTATCCTAAAAGTTTACACATTTATATTAAGCATTTTTATTGAATGGTTAAAAATAAAAGTTTCACTTGTAAATAAATAAATAAATGGCAGTTCATATAAACCGATGGTAACTTTAATTTTACTGCCTGATCTCTCGTTTTTGAACATGAATTATTATTCGTATTTTATTTTCCTACATGTATATTTATTGATTTAGTGTGTGTAAAAACTTAAAAAGCAGCAAAAGACTGTAAAAATTAAAAATGCGGTATTTAAATGTTATTCTGGAAATTTAATATATGAAATAAAGTGAATATTGAAAATAAATTCGAAATAAATACTAATATAAAAGTCAACAAAATACAGGTATAATACTTTTATTGTAAAAACAATAATAATAATTATGCAAACGAACATTATTTTTTCCAGTGTAACAACTTTATGGACAACACTATTTTAATAGAAGTTTTACGCATAATTTTTATTCATTTTCACTGTAATAACTCTTGAATAGTGATTTTTGAGACTTTTTTCATTATGAGTTTTGTTAGTTTTAAAACAATGCCAAGACAAAGTAAAGTACAAATTATTTACATGTTTGAAATTGCACCTAAACTGTAGAAAATGAGATGCGTTCATACTATAAGTAAATTTTTTAAATATTGAGATCTGAGTGAAATAGTATACACTACTACGGATACAGTAGAGTATCCGAAATATTTTGGGTGTCTTTTTAAATACTATCTGCTTTCTATAATATGGGAAGTAACTTGTAGTAAACCTCAGCAACGTATATGAATTTAAAAAAAATGTGAAATAGCTTAATATTATTAAAACGCGTCCTAAAAATATTTCATCCCTATAACATTATGTAATTGAATACTTTTTTGTAGCCCTGTAAATTAATAGAAAATATTGTTTGCTCCACAGATTGTACAGAATGTATATTTTATTATATACATCATATATACATATCAGATTTATTCTGTTCGCATGGGTGTTATGTGACACAAAATAATATAACACAGATAACATCATGTAAAACTATTAAAATGCAGTCGAATCTGTATTTTCCCATTGCCCATAATGTAATGGTATACTTTTGATTGGTCCTTTAATTAAACTATGCATTCGATTTTCATAAAATTTGAAATAACTTTACAGAATTATGCAATAACTATATATTTTAAATTTCAGATAATTCGGTTGGGTAGTTTTTGCTGTGTTATATGCGGATAGACGGATGGACAGACTGAGGAAGCGGACGACAATTATTTGTGCTGCGCATTTAAATGTTTACGAACAAACCAAAAAAAGCTGCTAGTGAATAGTTTGTATTATCAATGAAAAGTTCTAGATCTATTAAAAAATAGTAAGATCTAAAATCAAACTATCTATCCCTCATAATAAACGTTTGTTATTAGTTGTCATACATAAGAAAATGCTACACATTTAAGTTATTTATTCGTTTGCGAAGAAATGACAGACATGTTTAACACTGTTGATAAATAAAAATAATCTTAAAATAGAAGTTAATTCTTTAAATTTTTATAAATAATCAAAATATTATTTATTTATTAAAATTACTTTATAACCAAATGTCAATATTTGCTTTGGAAATTTTCGAAAAAATATCTCACTTGTGTAAAAATATGTATTATATTACGTGAATATTAACAATAAGAAATGAATAAGGTAATATCATATTTACATAAATTTGTTTACGTAAAAGACTTATTTAGTAAACAAGAAAACGGATAAAATCTACAAAAATTTCAACAAAATATAGATTCAAGAAAATTATATTTTATGTGATGCTATACGTAAAAATCAGCGATATTTTGTTATAAGTCGTTTACGTCTTGACACAAAGTCTGGGACTCATATATGAACATTTGTTCAACATAAACGTGTTCAGAAGTCAAAAACACTTTTCAATCTAAAGACAAGTTAAAAATAAAATATATATATCAAGAAAAAAATATGCATGCAACATACTCGACATATGTATTTTCACAATGTAATTATCAGATAAATAATAAAGGAAATATTGCATGTTGTTGTAAGTTATTTTCCCAGATTAGACATTTAAAACATTGAAAATAAAAGAAAAAAAAAACGTCAAAAAGGATTTTAAGTAGCAGTTATAGCATGTTTGCGAGAATATAAGCAAAAAAAGAAAAATGTCATGATTAAGAAGGAATTTTTAATAATATTAATGTGATGTTTTGTCTAGCATTAAATAATTTATGTATATATATATATATATAATTAAATAGTGATCCCAATCTTATGTCTACAAACTGCTTATTGAAAATCACTGAAATAAAATCAAATTTTTCTGACACTATTATGAGCTTATTCTGGTTTGCGGAGATATACATGTCCTTTCAAGGGTACCCACGAATCTGAAAATCAATCTTTTATCTTCTGCAATTTCAGTAACCAAGACATTGAGGATATTTAAAGATAGATTTTAGAAATAAATATTCTTTTCCTGCATGTTTTTTGTAAACAACTTTCTAAGTATATTTTTATAATCGATATAATAATTTTTAAAAGAATTTTTAGATCTAGTAACAATAACGTAATTTTAATTTAATTTTTCTTATGCAGCGTTTTGTTCGTCAAATGTCATAATTGAATATGAAATCGTTTAGTTACATATGACATTATTAGAAAACCCGATATTTCATAATGAAAAAACTGATTAATGCACACTAAAAATTACTTTGAATTGTTTCAAAAAGTTACAGGAAACAAAGAAACTTTTTCTTTGAAGTAGGCTATTTTGAATATTTAAAATCTACAGATTTTCGGATGAAAAAAGCACTATTTTTGTAATCGTTAGTAACTCATAAGAAATGGCATTAATTTACGGTAAACTATATTAAGCGTCGTTAGAATTTTATAAGAATCGGATTTTTTCACTTATAAATATTTCACTTTTTCATGCGCAATTATATCTAAAACTAATTTATTCTATTTTAGGTAAGTGATCATGTGATATCCAAAATATGACTTTGAAAATCTCTGCTTGAAGAATGCGTTAAAAAGTAAGTATTAAATTGTATGTAATGCATTGAAATTATCATTAACTGGGTGCAACGGTACTAAGTCACTAGGTTACTACTAGGAAAAGTTGGTAATATAAATATACTTATATAATAAAATATAATACTTAGGTAATATAAATATAATGAAATACTTTTTGTTTGTGAATGAGCCAACGATAACAAAGTTTTAATTTTCCCTTTTCATAATTTAATAATCAACTCTATGGAGCAACTTATAAAAAGATCCGTCAAAAATCGTAAAAAAATGGAGAAAAATATTGGCGAGAGAATGATCTAATTTTTAGTTATATTCTAAAAGCAGCTGAATGACATGGGATTTTTTTATATAAATTTTTATTTTTAATAGCTGATTTTGAAAAAAAGTTAATGTTAAGTGAGCATCAACGGAGTAGATTCAAATCATTTCTTTTTACTTTTATTTTTAACATAGAATGGGCTTATTTTGGTGAATATCCAAGAAAATTAAAGCACCAATAATAAATGGAGAAAAATACTAAAATGAAATTAAAATTGTTTTGACTTTCAGATGAGGAATTAGAAAATACCTGTCAAAGAATTCCTCAAAGTGCCCACAGAAAAGAGTTTCTTTTTTCCACTCTGACAAAAAATCTTATTTGCCTTCCCTGCAAAATGAATGATTAAATAAATAAATGATATATCATGTTTATTTTTTATGGTTATTTTGTTGTTGTTATTAATGAATTCAATTTCATTCCTAGGGCCAAATCACAGTCGCAGTGTTTTCTAATTCAATAATAGTTACCTTTAACTACTTAATTTTCCGTCTTTTTTACCTGTACTAGAGTGAAGCATCTTACAAGTCTCATTAATATTTGGAACGTATGAATAAATGATAAAGTGAATAGCTAAAATAATTAAAGCTAACGCACTTTTTTTCAATAATTTTTTAAATAAAATGTCAACTGGATAATATACATCTTGAACAACAACACATTTTTCAATACAAATAAAGAAAAGAGAGGGAAATTTTGAAATCAATTTCAGATGCTATTTCATTTTTCTTCAATGTGAAATTATGTGTTTATTGGAATGTTGTACAATACTAACATAATTAATATTTTGAACCCAAATGAGGAACCTGTGCAGAACAATAAAAAATCAATAAAATTAAAATAATGTATATCTTGTAGAAACAAAATGTAATATTTAATTTAGATTCGACAAAATGGGATAATACAAAAAGTTCAGTTATTAGAAATACAATATGTTTAATTAGATGTGTTTATCTCAATTTTGTGTTAATTTTATAAAGCAAATTACAATGAATCTTTTGCTTCACACTCTATAAATACTCATATTTATTTTCTAAAGTCTTTACGTGAATCTTTAGTTTAATATTATTTTCAAAATTTATGCTAAACATCGCATAGCTTGAAAACAAATATTTATTTATTTATCTATCTATCTATCTAGCTATCTTTCTAGCTATCTATCTATATATATATATATATATATATATATATATATATATATATATATATATATATTGCATTTGCTTTGAATTTTCTTAGCTGCTGCACTAGTAATAAGCAAAAACAAATTTTGCCAAAAAATTTAATATATTGTTTAAAAAAGTACTTTATCATCATATTACTCTTTTAATTTTAAATAAAAGTGCCAAATATTGTATGGGGATTTTTTGAAATATAATTTATCTTATCTTAATTTTCTTTCATCTAAGGTAACCGTTTTCTTCTGGCAAAGTTTCAAATTATTGTTTTTCTTCTGCTTGTTTCGAAGTTATTCTTCGCAGAAACTTTTAATATTTTCTTTATACATACTTTGGTAATATATCACATAAATTTATAATATTCCTATTTTAAGGAAATCGAAAAGGAAAAATATTTTAATATATATATATATATATATATATATTGTTTTTTCCATTTAATGCATTTTCATCAAAAATGACATTTAAATGCAAGCTTTATTAAACTTCGCACTGATAATTATGAATACGTTCAGACATTTTATATAAATTTAAATTTGTAGAAAATATGTTTCTTCTTTCTTCTTTTTTCTTAGGCTTCATCATAAAATAAGAACAATGTTGCTTAATATATGATTCATCTGTCCATAAAAAAATCAGTTTTTTTTCAGCCGCTTACGTATTTCACATATTTTCTAGAATGCCTGCATTCAAACACACACACACACCACACACACAAAATAAAAAAGACTGACAAAGAATTCCTGAACACATTCTATCCATTGAAATGAGATGCTGAATAAAACAATAAAGTATGTATAAGTATATGAATAACTTAATATGTATATGAATATAAAGTATCTGTAAATTTACACTAGTTCTGGAGTTAATTACATGCGATGAAGCTTCTTGGATATCATTTTACAAACACCTCTGTTATCTTATGTATAATACCCTGTGAAAAACTCTATGTCTTTTTTCCGTTTCTAGAAATCATCTTTAAAGCGCTGCAGACAAAAATATTTTTAATGGAGTGTTATTTTGTATCATACATAGAAAGAAGTGATATTAAACATATTATAGCATCAAACTGTGATTAATTGATAAAAATATCTTGCAATTTATAAGCATTCTAATAAAAATACATGAAAACCCTTGGACGGTGAAAGGGTTAAATACTAAATTACATTTCTCCGTAGTTTTTTCTATCACATCTAACTAAAAATATTAGCACATGAAAATATAAATAGTGTGTGACAATTTTCAGACCTTCTCTAAAATATTATTGTTATAAAAAAAAAAAATTCATTTTTTTGCATTAAAAAAATCTTTGACCTTTTTTTATTGCTTAAGCTAGTTAAAATTGTAATTTATCTATAAAAATAATGGGCATTGTTTATCAATGAAAAATAAGTTAAAATAAATCTTTTACGAATTTTCTAACGAATATATTTGAAGCGAAATCTTCAAAAGCAACATGTACAATAGATCCCCTCCCGCTAAAACGTTTGAGATATACACTATACAAAAAATAAAAAGCTCCTATAGCTCGATAATTACCGTGCTCTTTTAATATCCAGAGATCTCGAGTCAAATCCCAGAATGGTTAGAAAAAAATTCCGTAAAAATTGAATGATAGATAAGTTTAAATTTACTCGACAAATTCAAATGTTTGAAGATCATTAAAGTTTCACTGAGTAACTATTTTAAATTAACTAAAATAAATTACTATCATTAAAAAAAAATCTTACACAGTTTTGTGTACTTTTAACACTGTTAATTTACAAAGTGTATTGTAAATTTATTGAATAATGGCTCTGTTATTTTACAAAATGTCGATTTTTCTAATATCTGTAATTTTACACAAGACATAAGATAATGGTTTACTCGTAGATTCTCTGTAATTTCACAGAAAGAAATGACAGTGTATGCATAAAGTAACGGTAATATATGTTTATGCATAATTACTTATCCATCATACGTAGTATAGAGCAAATCTTGCAATCGTTTTAATAATCAATTTTTTGTCGGATTTATACGTTTCAGATACTGGAGATCTCGAAAAACATATATTTATAAAAAAAATTTGCAATCTGTCCATCTGTGTGTCTGTAAACGCTTTATTTCCAGGACAAATTGAGATAGAGTCTTGAAATTTTCTATGCACTTAGTATGTAAGAATGGTAGGAAGTCTATTTAATATCAGTAACCTCGATTATCCGGAACTATTTTCTTGGACTCTCGAAAAATTCGTTCTGATGAACGGAACATAAATTATTTTTTTTTGTACGGCTTGGACATAAAAGGCAATAAAATAACACAAATTTTGCAAGAAGAAAGGAGACGATCGGTTTATTAGTTGCCGAGATATTTGTAAGCCTGTTTTTGTTTATATTTTTCATGACCCTATGTTTCATTCAAATTTCAATTGAAAGATATATTTTAATTGAAAATAAGACGCTTTAATCCGACGCGTAAATTGCTAGTTAATATGATTGTTATTTTTTGAGGAATAAGGATGTTTCTTTTACGCAATTCGGTATTTCTTGTGTAGATTGGTGTTTTATACAATTAGTCGAAATTTGTTCATCAGATATTTATTAATAGAGCATTACTATGTATATTATAAACATTTAAATATGCGTTTAATATTTGTTTTGGAATTTCAATGCAATTTGTAAATATTTTACACATGTTTTATTTTCATATATTATATTATTCATATCTAAGATAGGTAAGTATTACGGTGGACCCCAACAGCAAACATTATTATGACTTCAGTTAGATTTTGGCTTTTAGTAATAATATTAACAGTAATAAAAAATTTCTTAATTTTTTTTGCATCATTGGGGATTCTATTATTTTAAACGTATATTTCATCCTTTAAATTTCTAATACAAGGTACTCTCTAAAAGCATCATGTATGACAAAACGTAAAAAGTACTATAAAGTGCCCTTTTGTAATACAACAATCAACAAGCGTTAATAAAAAAAATCTCTTCCTTAGTATATTATATGCATATAAATAAAATAACACGTAAAGTAACAACATTCGCTAAATTTCAGAAAATGATATATTCGTCAAACTTTGGGAAGTCTATTTCGATAAATACTATTTACACTATTAAAGAAAAATAATTTTTCTCTAAAAACTTAAAAACATAATGTTACTCGAAATGGTTAATATTTTGCGTGTTGAACAGTAAAATACAAAAAGCTTGATTTTATGCAATTCTTTACGATTAAAGTACAAATGACAATGCAGTTTTTGTTTGGATTCTTAAACTGATAGTTATTTTGAATAAGAAATTCTTCCTACAACAAATCTCTTGGAAAGAATAAAAGATGTAAGTTTGACAACAATATTTTTCCTTTTTCACACAAAATAAATAAATAAATAAATAAATAAATAAATAAAGCCTAAAAAAGCGAAATCAACATCACAATATAATGTAGACACTTGCTGTTAAACTCGTTAATAAACTACCACAAATTATTTTCCTCAAATTAAACTGAGGTATTTATACTTCGAAGCATATTTATTTTAGAACTTAAAATTCTCAAATCTAAAAGGTCAACTGTATAACATAAGTGTTAATTTATTTTTGTTCGGAAATGCATGAAACTAGTAGATGTTGTTGTTCCGAAAATAAGTAATTAAATGGTCTTTTCCGGTATAAATTTATTTAAATACGAAAAATATTTTTGAAAATAGTGTCAAAAAGGGCATTTGAATCGAAATTTTGCTTGGAGGAAGATTAATCTGTCAAAGAAGAGTAAAAACGATTTGTTACGTGATTAAAATAGATTAGAATTCAATACATAATTTATTTATCATCAATCGAAGGGGAATTTATTTCAAATGTTGTTCGTTGCAATGTAATATTTCGTGTAATGCATATATGAAAAATGGAACTACCGAATTACAAATTTTACATGTTTTTCTTTAATCCGTCTCTCTAAGAAATTAATAAGTTTTACATAATCAATTAACGAAAGCATCCAAGAAACTTGCGATATATATATATATATATATATATATAACAAAACCAAAAGAAATTCCATATCCCCAAAATACATGGAAGTCTTCATCAGGGAGGCCCCTCCATGTAGGGGTAAATAAAGAGAAGTTTCTGAAAGGATGTAGGCTCATAAGCTAAATTACATCCTTAGCCCCCAACTTCTCAGATTTCAGAAATCAAACCAAAACCTTCAAGAATATTATAAATATATACAAATTTTTTTAAAAATACCAAAGCACAAGACCAAAAATTACACAAACAAAAAAGGAAAATTACCTACAAAACTAAATATAAAAAATAAAATTGTAAAATACAAACCCCCAGGAATACAAAACCCTCTTCAGCTAGTGGGGCCATTCACTAGCGCTTCAATCTCGCCCTAAATTGAAATCAAGCATCCGTAAGTAAAGAAACATTGAGACTCAGAAACTTTCAGTTAACATATAAGATGGATAACAGTTAACCATTAAAATTTTTTTTAAACCACTCATAGCCAATTCTAGATCTGTTTTGTTATTGCAAATCCTGCGGATCCTATTAACTTGTGAATACATAATATTTTTTAAAACTTTATTGCTAATACATGAAAACCAGTAAGTGAGGCTATTAACTTCAAAATTAAAATCCTTCCTTTTATCATAAAGTCCAATCAACCATTTTTCCTTGTTTTTCTTAATTTTAAGATCTAAGAAAGTAATTTGTTCACCATCATCGGTTCGGTTCAGGACGAGCTCATTAGGGTAAATGTTAAGGCTTATTTCCTCAAAATTATTGCAGTTAAATACTATAAGATCGTCTACATATCTAAAGAAGGAAATATTATTGAAATTTTTTTCGTAAAAATATAAAAATAGATTAGAGAACGCACTTGAAAAACTAGTTCCCATTGGCACCCCCTTATTTTGTTTATAATAATTAATTCCATTAAATAAAACATTTTCAAATAGGCAAAACTTAATTAAATCAATCCAAAACTTCTTATCTACTTTTAAAACATATTCAAATTCAACATAAATATTTTCAAATACCCCCACAATCAAATTGTGAGGAATGCTGCCAAACAGATTCTCAAAGTCAAAAGTGTTTACAGAAGTAATTTTCCATGAGTTACCATTCAAAAAATCTAAAACTTTAAGGTTATTGCCAATGATTGTATTGCAATCAAAAGTTTCTATTTCCTTTAAAATTAAATTCAGCAAACCAAACAAAATTTTACCCGCTTTGCAATTATAACTATTAGTACCACAGGTAACGAAGCGAAATTTTACTGGTTTCTTATGAAATTTAACAGTCGCAAAAAGGTAAGGAAATACAAAGTAATTCCTACTAATTCCAAATTTTTTATCAAAATCCAAAATACGTTTTTTTATTTTAGAGGGGTTTTCAGTTAACGTTTTATAAGATTCATTACAGGTATATTCCTTCAAAAGAAGATTCCTATAGAAAACTTTACAAATTAAAGCAAAGTTACTACTTGCTTTATCAACAGTAGCAATAATAAACTTTTCTTTTAATTTAGCTATACTGGTTTTTAAATCGAAATTATAATGAAATTTTTTAGAACAACCCTTATTATAATAGTCTCTAAAAAACAAAAAATCTTTTTTAAATAGTACCATAAACTTTAATTTCCATTCTCTAAAATCCTCAAAAGGCCAACTATATTTATATGAAACTTTTAAAATAAAGGCATCCAAATCCTTTTCCATAAATTCTATAATTTTAAGATTACTATAATTAAAGTTTAATCTAAATCCAGAACCCAAACTCATAATATTCCTTAACTGAACATCTTTTACAATATTTAAATCTCCTGAAACAATATGTCCAAAATCTGGATTAATATAATCTTTATAGCAGTCTAAATCACAGTAACAATCATCCCCTTTAATTAAATCTAGATTCTTACTATAATCATTATAGTTACAAATAAGATTTTTTAATGTCCTGTCATAACTATAAGTAATTCTAATTTTAAAGCTATTTTTAAGAGGGAAAAGGCTATTACAATCTTTCAGAATATTCTTAAATTTAATAGAATCAAAAATCTTATCTCTAAAACACAAAACAAAATTTTCAAGAGTTTCTTCACGTATAGATTTTATTTTATTTAAATCACTGAAACCAGTTTTATATTTAAATAAATCAATAACAATATCCTTTATATACTGATTTTTAAATTTATAACTATCAAATTTACTCCTCAAAAACCATTTAATAACTTTATTTTTAATCTAAAAATTTTATTTTTTATTTCATTAATATCATAAAAATTAACATAATCTTTATTTACAGAATCAATAGTATCAGTTTTATCTTCCATATAATTTCTTTCATTTGGTCTTGAAAAAATCTTTGAATGGGTAAATATTTACAATATGGAAAGATAATTAATAAATTAATAGTACTAATTAAATTTTGAATTATTGTCATTACCAAATAACTAAAGAATACAAATTAGGGATATCGGAAACATAAGATTTTCCACTACATAGTGCTTTTTTTCCTAGAAATAAAAGTACTTAACACATACTTACATATAATAATAAAAATTTAAATAAATATATTATTTAAATTTCTAATTAGTGATAGTTGTTAAAATTTGAAAACATTGCATAACATAAAAAAATATTGCATACCAAGATTTAAAAAAGAAAAGAAAAGAAAAGAACATTAATTTGAATAGCTCAGTGTTTCTTAACTAATTGGCTTTCCTTTGAAACTATGATCTAAGAAATATCAAAGCATCTAAAGTATCACCTCTAAATCGACTTCTAATTTTGTTTGCAATAAATCCTCTTGCAGAAACTGCTCAATCTGTTTCGACACTCGCGGGAGGAATAGTCAGCAAATATAGATAAACTAATTTACAGTTCGCATGTTTTTTCTATTTCTTGTTGTAATTTTTCCTTAAATGTTCGGTTATACTTTTGACGTTTCGCAGTGGGCTCAATATGCGTTATTTCTATATCTTCAGACTTTGTATTGTCAACACTGTTATTCACTCTTCCAATTATTTCTTTTACTTGCTTCTTAATAACAGTTTTGTTAGGAATAGAAAACATACTGCTAGTTTGCACTCAGGTCATCTCATTTAGGATTATGCAAATAATTTAAAACACCCGATAATTCCATACGTCAGCGTTCTCTAGTGCATAGTTTTAGCACGTCTGTCATTTTAAAAGCAAATTTTGAATTTTTTTCTCCGACAATTCGTTCCAATTTGTTTTCGCCTTTATTCGTTAAGGTTGCGTCTGCGGCTAACGAATTAGAATCCCTGCGACAGATTGCTTCTACTATGGGATTTGTGTCGGTTTGAGGACTTCAACAATTTCGTTTATAAGTAGAAAATCAGAATCGTCAATTCAGATCTTATGCTCTAAATCGATTAAAGCTTTCTATATGCAATTTTTCAAGAAATAAAATCGTTCAAGTATAGTTACCAGTTATTCCATCTAGTCTTGCAATCTAAAAGAAGGGTAAGTTCTTTCTTTTTTTCAGATTTAACATACTTTTGAAGAACTGCTTTCCTTGTTGCAGATCTCTTAAAATAAATTACTAATTTTCGAACTTTTTTAATAAGGTCATTGATATATTCATGAGAGTATGAAAAGCCGTTTTCATCTTCAAAATTTAAAACAAACCCCGATTCTAAACTTTCGGAAGATTCAATATCTTCATCTTTATCATCTTTTTCTAGGGCTAAATTTTCACTTCCGCAGCATGATTCAGCTGTTGTTTTACTGGAGGAAGTTTCTGGTTCTGTATTTCGTTGATTACAATATAAATCATCACAAACTGCTGAAAGAATGCCATGAGAAAAAGAAAGCTGTTGATCAGCTTCATTTTCTTTTACGGCTTTCAGCATTACATTTTGTTCATCAGTTACGATAGCAACAACATATTTTTTCATTGAAATATCATACTGTTTTAGGCGCAGTGTTAGCATTTTGATACACTTTTTTTCAATGAAAGATCTATGTATAGGCACAAGCCCTAAATTAAAGAATTTGTTTAAATTTATATTTCTTGAATGGACATTAATATTCACAAATCGCTTGTTTGCAGTAGATGTCCATTCGTCAAAATCAAATTATTTTTTTCCCCGAAGTTTTAAAAGTTTGTATTTCTCTTGCAATTAACATCTTTTTTATGAAACTATAGTTCACTACACGATTTTGAGTTGATACTGCAGATTTTGGCAAATCATTATAGCCTTTAGCTATAAGTGAATTTCTTAAATCAATGGAAGCGATGAAAACATTAAATGAAAAACCATCTTTAGCAGTCATTCTCGATAGAATCAAATCCAGTGATTCCTTATCACTACTAAAACTGTCCTCTATTTTTTAGAAGGCAATTTATCTTCTGTGCAATCTTGAATTGTGGATGGAATAGAGTATGTAATAAATTCTGCAATTCCTTAGTCGATCCACCTAATGATTTAACCCTTTCCGGCGCAGTGTTGCCGGGTCGGCAACACCTAAAGTTCTCCCTGTTTAGAAACATAAAAACTCCGTGAATATTTCAAAAACTTCTCTAATGGCTACTTTAAACCTTTCTTATGAGTTCTAGATCGCAGCACCACACAGGTGAAATTCTATTGTTTTTAAATAATAGGTAAAATATTTTACTCTAACACGCGCTTCACAGCAATGCTCTTCTCACTGCGCTTATCAATGCTTTACTTATGGGAGGTTACCAATTCGTCAACAGCTGTAAAATTAAAGTGTTTTGTGCAATCTTTACAAAATTATAAATGTGTACTCCTCTAGACCTAAATATATTGCCTAATTTTTCTTTTCTTTGAAATCCAACTTTAAAGAGTAGTGCGCCGGAAAGGGTTAAGCAGCGCTTTTACATTTAGCGCTTTTTCCATCTTTTGGCTTTAAATAGTAGTACCAAATTGAAGATGTATCATTGTCTTTCCGATGAGCCACGGAATCCTTTTCATTCGACATCTTTAAAGCAAAGTAAGTCTGAATTCACGAAAAGCAAAGAAGTTAACCCATAATGACTATCATACACAAATGCGACGCTTATCAGAAAAAATTAATTCAAAAATGATCTACGAAGTGAAGAAAATTTCGACAAACGCAGTAAAATCGAAATAAACAAATGATTTCATTTTTCCTGTCTAAAAGCTATATGTGTTACATCTGTTTGCAAGTCAAAAGATTTCTATTGTAAAAGATTTACTCGCTTAGAAATATATGTAAAAAATATTTGAGGCATATATTATTTTTCAATCATGTATAAATTTCATGAAAATTGATTTTTTCCCAACCAAAAGCGAAAGTTTATAAATATCTTTTTTTTAAATTCAGCTGAATATTATTCCACTAAAAAACCAGACAATCCCGTAAATCCCGGGATTTTTTTTTCTGAAAAATCCCCGGATTTTCGGGATTAAAATTACACCGGGATCCCGGGATCCCGGGATGCGGGATCCCGGGATTGTAATCCCTATTTGTATGTTATCATGTTTGAAAAATTTATTATGAATAGATAAGTAGAAAATAAGCAATATCATTAAGCTGATTTCTATAGAAGTCAGCATAAAAAAAAATAAGATTGTATACGTGATACATGTTGTAAATCTAAATGGAAAAAGTAAAATAAATTATAAGAACCCTTTTTTGAATTTTTTCAAATGAATTTATTAAATATTACTAATAAAAGTCATATAAACTTTATTTTTAAATATGAGGATGAATAAAACAATACTTTAACAAAGTCAACAAAAGTTTTACTCCACAAAAGTTAAAATAAAATTTATTTATTCAAACTTATTTTATATTTTTTGTAAAAGTGATATTTATTGTAAATCTATTATTCATAGATTTTTTTTTCACTTTCTGAAAATGTCGCACTTTTATCTCTGGTATCTTTAAGAAAGAAAAAAGTGTTGCAATTTGTAAATAATTATTTTTGAGTAAAAAGAACTTTTAATTCCTCATTAAGCGTCCCTAGAACAGTTTGTTTTAATTTTCGTAAAATTATTTTGTTATAATGTCTTTTGCATGATTAAAATACTTGAATTTTTTTCATTGGATTTAGCAAAATAAAAATAAAAATAAAAATAAAAATAAAAATAAAAATAAAATCTTTTAAAATACTTTATTATGGTATTTTTTCGTTATATTTACAAAGAAGTTTTCAAAAAATGCAAATATAATTATACTTAACAAAATTTTCGAGTTTAAAAAGATGTTTATTCTTTTATTTAAAAAATATTTTTTTTACAATATTTATATTTCTCATAAAAAATTAAAGGACGATACAATTTATAATTAATTGTTTTTCTCTATTCTCTCCGTAATGGATTTTTAGGGCATCATTAAATATCCACAGAAGAGTTTCTTCTTATTATTTTTTTTTTATAAATTATTTAGTCAATATGTCGTTTACATGATTAATTACCTGAAGCAATTTATTATTTTCTTCACAGCTAATTAAAGATATAAAAATTATTTTTACTTGTATTAAACGTGTAACGATGATGCTTAAGAAAACATCATTTGTTTTAAAATATATTTTTATGTATTTCATTGCATAAATTCTAGAATTAACCGGATTTTGGTAAAA
This sequence comes from Maratus speculifer, assembly GCA_964019185.1. NCBI lineage: Eukaryota > Metazoa > Arthropoda > Arachnida > Araneae > Salticidae > Maratus > Maratus speculifer. The sequence goes on from OZ025292.1 coordinate 250,213,268, forward strand.
CAATTTTCCTTCGTCAAAGTTCATTTACAAGATTTGAAGAGTTGTTTCTAGTATAGAGTTATAATTATTATAAAGGTTAACAGTAATTAAAACTCATATTATTGTAGAAGGATAATTATTGCTTTTATTTATTTTATAATAACAGCTATTTTTTAATTAAAAAGGCCTCACCAATTTTACGCATGTTATTCTACTATTGTTATCACTGTAATGTCCCGTTAATTTATTGCTTTTATTAATGTTACTGGAATAATTTATTTACTAACTTTAAATATATTAACCCATGTGTTATCAGGAATAAACATTCATGTTGTAAGATTTTTACATTTTATTGATTTTTGTAATAAAAATTGGTAAAATAAGCTACACATTTGAAAACTTTTACTTATTTTTTGTTCTATTTGATAGAATAAAATTTCGAATTACGCTGCGTTCATAAAATAAAACATATGTTCTAAAATAGATAGCGACGTCGCTTATCAGGACGTTTAATTTTTAAAACACTGTTGTTTGAAATTCAACTCTGTAAAAAAATTCAAGCATTTTTAAATCTCAGACAATGTTATATAACCGAGTATAAAAACACATAGTAATTTCTTTAAACTACCTATAATTTCGAAGAGTCCTCTTTTTTCGAAATCACATAAAGTATTATATATTTTCTAGGTTTAAGCAAGTATTTATAAAAACAATATTCATTTAACTAATGAACTATCATTGATTTTAGAAAAAAATCTGTGTAATTCCTTATGTATTAATCTCTTTTCTCAAAGACGCTTTTGAAATGTAAATGATTTAACTTTTAACAAGTATCATTTACAGACATAGGTTATCAATTAAAAAACTTACAAATAGCATTATTATTTTTTTTATTTTTTTTAACTTGTAAATGCATACATTATATTAAACATGTCTAATTGAGAATACGTAGCAGCCTAAAGTGTGAAAAAAAAACTTATTAATATACTGTATAAATTTTTCAGAAACGTTTTCGAAAATATATCGAGGAACAAAGATTTTGTTTTTAATCTTCATTAGAACTCGAAAATATTTTGGTTTTGGTTTCTAAAATTTCAAAGATAAAGAATGTTTTTGCTGTTTTTGGTATCTCGGAAGAGGTTATTCTATATCTATCTATCTATCTATCTATATATATATATATATATATATATATCCAATATGTAAAATAATCAACAAAAACCAAAATACATTTATGTGAATTGCGCTAAAACACTGCAGTAAAACACATAAATTAAAAATACACCATCAAAATAATTAATTTAGCAAGAACTAGCAACCCCCCTCTCAAAACAAAAACTCCTTTATAAATTATATATATATATATATATGTCGCATTTTCATGAAACGACAGACTTCAAGGGGATGAGTTTTAATTACGATTTATTTAAAACATAGCAAAATCTTTTCGCAAGTCTTTACATCATGAGTTCTGGAGACCAAGTGCGTAGATGTATAGAAATTTCTCATCTCCCGAGGGGGGTTACCAGTTAAAAAGGCCATGTGTTTTACTTAAATGAATACGATAAACTTAGGTTTCTTGTTGCCCTGTAAAACCCGTGATTATTAGTCATGGGGCCCGTATCCACATTGAGGGACGATTTATTAAAAAAGTAATAAATAGGTCTGATTTTTTGTATTTTCTTACAATTTACCCCCCCCCCCCCTTCCAGACAAGTCTCCGGGGATGGGCCGGCTTCCATCCATGATACTCACGTGAAAAGGGTAAACAATTTTTACATTAAGTGAGCTAATGGGAGATGAGTTATTTCTTTCATATACTTAACAAATAATAGAATAACAATAATAAAAAATGTACAAATATCATATCTAAAAACAACACTGTTATAAAATGTACCACTATACGTCATTGAACATGATAAAAACAATTGTATTAATAAATGCAAAACATTCAGTAAATATTATACATAGAATAAGATAATCAAAGTAAGAAATATGTTGCAGATGGATTCTGAAAAGTCCAATGTTATTTACATTTTCAAATTTGTATGGAACTGTCCTGACATAGTTCAAGAAATAGTACTTTTACACATAACACAATGTTCACAATAATGCAAAAATAATTTAAAATTCAAATATTCATAATAAATCAAAAAGGTAATTAAAATTCCAAATATTCATAATAATGCAAACCGAGATCTGATATAATATAATATCAGTTCATATGATACCAACTATTTCAGTTTGTTGGTGTAAGTAGTTTAAATTGATTGCTAGGAAAAAAGTATCTTAGTTTGGAAGCGTGTATTACTTCATAATCCTTTTTTGTAAGCCAGTTAGGCTTATTTATTTTGAAACTTACATTGGATAATTTTTCCATAATTTGATATGGACCAGAAAAAGGCGGACTTAACTTCCGAGTATTCGGATAGTGAAATTCTTCCACTATGACAAGGTCACCAGGTTTAAAAGGCGCTTCCACAAACTTTAAATCATACCTGACTTTATTTTTCAAGTGATGTTCACTTGTTCTTTGGAAAGCCTCTTTTCTGGCTTCCTCTACAGGGGGATAATAAATTTCATTGCCTAATACTGATGGATAAGGTAATTGGCCGAACATTAAATATGCAGGAGGGTACTTGGTTACTGAATGAGGTGTGTTATTGTACTCATTAATTACTTCCTGCAGAATTTTGGGCCATGGGACGTTTGAAGGGGTAGAATTTACTTTAAGTCTTAGTCGGGTGCAAATTGACTGATTCACACGTTCATTTTTCCCATTACACTGTGGTCTATGAGAAGAAGTAAGTAATTTTTTTACATTCTGTTTATGTACCCATTTACGAAGTTTAGACGCTGTAAACGCAGGATTTCTATCCGTTAAAATTTTCTTGGGAAGTTGAATATTAAAAATCTGTTTTAGAATATTAATGTAGACTTCAGTTGTAACATTTTTAGAGGCAAAACCCCAAACATAACGAGTAGCGTGATCAATAGCTATGTGCATATACCTTTTAGATGAATTATAATAGTTAAAACCTCCTACTGAATCTAATGAAATTATATCGAAAGGTAAATCTGCAGGTGGTAATGCCTCCAGAAGACCAAATTTTGGTTGGTGTGATTTTTTGTTCAGTTGGCAGACCTCACAATGCTTGACAAATTGTGTAATATCGTGGGTCATGCTGCTCCAATAGTATTGTGGGGAAATTAAATTTAACATTTTTTGGATTCCGGGATGGCCAAATTCTGTATGGGTATTTATTAGTAATTTCTCTCTCAAGGAGAATGGTACTACAATTTTTTGAAAACCCTTTTTGCGAATTATTACAATGTCATTAACTTTTTGAAATTTAGGCCCTGTTATATTATCTAATTGTTGGTGTTCTTTAATTTCATCTGACGTTAATAAATGAATATGGGGATTTACAGAAAAAGTGGGATTTCTTGAAAGCATGTCTGCTTCAAAATTGGTGGATCCTTTGTTATATTTTACAGTATAATCATACATACTTAATTTTAATGACCATCTGAATAACCTACCTGTTAAATGCTTCACCTTCTTAAGCCATACTAAGGAGGCATGGTCAGTATGTATTGTAAAAGGTTTTCCGTGAAGGTAATAATGGAATTTGTCAAGGGCATCGATTATTGCTAGACATTCCAGTTCTGTGATAGCGTAATTTTGCTCGTAGGGCCTTAATTGTCTCGAGTGGAACGCAATGGGATGCAAGTTCCCTTTTTCATCCATTTGTTTTAAGACAGCACCTACGGCTTCCTTTGAGGCATCAGTATAGACATGGCATGGGAGGTTAGGATTGAATAATTTTAAAATAGGCCTAGAAATTAATGCGTTTTTAAGCAATTCAAATGATTGTTGACAGGCATCTGACCATTCCCAAGGAGCATCTTTCTTTAACAATTTATTTAGAGGGGCTCTAATTTTAGCGTACTTGTCTATGAATTTGTCGTATACGTTTACAGAACCAAGGAACCTTTGCAATTCTTTAACGTTTTTTGGAGGGATTAATTTTTTAATAGTTTCGGTGTTAGCATTGTCTGGTTTTATTTGGCCGTTACTAATTTCATAACCGAGGAAGTCAATTTGAGATTTAGCAAAGTTACATTTGGAAAATTTTAATTTTAGATTTTCTTGACGGCAAATGTTAAATATAGTTTTAAGGTGATCCATATGCTCGGCATAGGAATCGGAATAAACTATAAAATCATCAAAACAATTGGTAGCAAAATTAACTTTATGTTTATCTAGGATTCTTCGAAGAGCTCTTGCAAATTGAGCTGGGGCATTTTTATAGCCAAAAGGAAGAACCAACCACTCATAAAGACCTTGATTGGTTGCAAAGGCCAACTTCTCTGTGTCTGAAGGATGAAATGGTATATGCCAGTAGCCAGAGGCTAAATCTAGCGTGGAAAAATATTTGACATTGACAAGTCTGTCCAAAAGGCAATCTATACGGGGCAATGGTTCCGAGTCAGTCTTACAAATGGCATTGATTTTTCTGTAATCAATACAGAGACGCGTTTTACCTTCTCCTTTTTTATATGCCAGAGTGACGGGAGAGGAATAAGGACTGCAGGATTCTTTAATAAGTTTAGCTTCCAGTAATTCTTGTATTTGTTTTTGAATTTCTTCATTGTCCCTAGGAGATGCACGGTAAGGTCGAAGCGAGATAGGAAGTTCCGAGGTGAGAGTTACCCGCTGAGGTTCCCATCTGACTCTACCTACATCATATCTATTGCGTGCAAAAATAACCTTGAAGTCGCTTAGAAGCCCTTCCAACTGTGAGTTCTCTTCAGTAGTACAATGACTAAAACTTTTGTCATCATAATCCAAGAGAATTTGAGTATCAAGATAACATTGTCCTTGTTGCGACAAAATTTCTTGATTTGATTTGGAAGGAGAACGAAGCGGCTTCTTGCAATTCATATCACTCGTTAAAGTTAATGTATGATTGAATGAGTTTCCCTGAGAAATTTGATAGAAAATATTTTGATCATGCTTAAGAATGACTCCATCCTGAGTCAGAATATTCGAGTAAAAGTCCATCGATATATGGAATTTTTGTAATTCTGGAGTTCCCAGTATCGCATATGGCAAGAATGACCTAACTAGGTATAAGGTGCTATTTTGCCTGATATTTCCTATTTTGAGGGGTACGTGAAGTTTTTCAGAAATCTGAACTTGTCCTTGGGTTTGATTAACATTAAGAGGATGACAGCTCTGAATAGACGTCATATCCAAAGCTGCAACTAAGTTTTCTGGAATAAGGGAAAGGGTACTTCCGCCATCCAATAAAAATGGTATTTGAACCTCATGACAAGTTTCTGAATACGTATGATTATCTTAATTCCCATATCTGAGGTACCCCGGGACTATAAACCGTCATAAAGCATTATGGGGTATTCCTTGATCAGGGGAATACTCATGGACATTTTGTGATTGAAACTGATTACTATGGGTTGCCAAATCGGGATTCATTGTTGTCCCTGCATTGCCCTGAACATCATATTTATGGAGTAAAGTATGATGTCTTCGATGGCAATTTTTACAGTTCATCTTGGAGGGACATTTATTTGAAAAGTGGCCACCTCGCAGACAATTGATACATAGTTTGTTTAGTTGGACAGTTCTCCAACGGTTATCTATGGACATATTCGTTAATTTTCTGCAGGCATGGGTGGCATGCGACTCGAGGCAAACCCCGCATTTAGTATTTTCTTGAGTTTTGGGGGATTTATATCTGTCGGAAGAATTTCGGGAATAATTTACATTTCTTACCTCTATTTTAGTTGGATTCTCCAACGCTAGCATACTTTTGGCATGAGTCTCTAAAAATTTTAAAAATTCCGTGAGACTAGGCATATCATTATGAGTAAGAGAGAGCTCCCATCGTTCTTTTAGATTATCACTTAGTTTTTGAATTATAGTATAAATTATCATGTTATCCACCAAAGCATTTTGAGTCAAATTCAAAGACTCTAGAATTCGAAGTGACTCATTACAAGTATCTATTATGTCAAAAATAGCTTTAGAGGAAGAGGGGCAATTTTTCATGTTTTTTAAATTGTATAACTTACTTATTTGTGCTATTGCTAAATCCCTAGTTTTATCGTAGCGAGCGCAGAGAGTGTCCCATGCATTTTTATAATTGGCTTCCGAGAGAGGAAATCCAGAAATTAATTTATGAGCAGGACCCTTTACACTAGCCAGTAGATATTGCAATTTTGAGACGCCCCCCAACTCCAAATTTTGATCTTTAGTTGTAAGAAAAATCTCTTTAAAAGAAAGCCATTGATCAGCTTCTCCGTGAAAAGGTTTTAATTCAAAATTTGGAAGATTAACAGTTTTTACACAAACATTACCTGTAGTTTTATTTAGACTTTCTGAAGCACCCTCGTGAATGTTTAAACTTTTAGTTAACTTATTACGTGATGTATTTATTGCTATGTTTAAATTGTCTAATTTAAGTGCAATCTCATTATATTCATCAATTATAGGATCAGTTTCCGATGCATCGCTCTGAAGAATGGCATTTTCATGGAGTTTATTTAATTCGGTTTCAATATCCTGAACCTGTTTAACATATAAATCTAACTCTTCAAGAGTTACAGTTTCATTATCAATTTTGGGATTTATAATATTTTTTATGCGAGTGATTTTTCCCTTAAGAACAGTTTTTTGTTTTTTAATAGCTTCCATTTTTAATTAATTTTATGACAACTTCTTAAAAATCTAAATATAAACAAATTCTAAATGACCTTCAAAAAATAATAATAATATCAACATAATACAAGCATCTGCATAGAATTGTGAAATGAAATAAATAAAAAGAATTAATTATATAAAAGAATTAGACTAAATATGGATATCCACTTTTTCTTTCAATTTAAAATATAATTACACCTTAAAACCATGGTTTGTAGAAGTAATAAAAACAATAACACTAGAGATATATTACTTACCTTAATCAATTAGTTTTATAATCAAGGAATTAGGGGAAGAAAAACATGCGCACTAATATAAACAAATAAACCAATAAATAAATAAATAAAATAGTGTACACTTGTGAGCTCACATATTATAAATTAAATATTCTTTTAATCATAAATCACTGTACCGCCCTTTGAGTATAAATCATGTGGTAGATGTCGAATATATTCACGCAATCTCTCCTGAGATCATAATCACAGACCAAAAACTGCTGTCACATATATTGTTGTCGTATATTCTCTTTTTGAAACGCAAGAGAAGCAGAAAGAAAAAAAAAACATAGATCACAAACATCTTGAGTATCAGTTTCACCCGGTCATAGGAGCGCTTTGACTGATTTATGGCACTACGGAGGATGAACGATCAACACACAACTGCATGCCCCATTAAGGCAGAAAAATCGCTCTGGTAAGGTGTGAAGAATGGCAGAAAAATAGCATTCCACGATACAACCCACTTTTTGGATGAAAATTCACGAATCCCGTATTTCAAATCCGGCAAGGCCCGACGAATGGTAGGAAAATATCTCAGTATCCCAACATGGAATACACGCTTGCTGGATAACTCATGACGAGACGTTAACCCCTTTTCAGGGCCTCTTTCGATGTTTCGTGTCAGAATGACCGCTCTCTTTGCTATCCTTTGTGGGTCCGGTATTTTTAATAATGTCCATATTTCGTAGATTATTTTCCCGCACTAGGTATCATCCTGCCGACTATGAAGAACTGTCGCATTTTCATGAAACGACAGACTTCAAGGGGATGAGTTTTAATTACGATTTATTTAAAACATAGCAAAATCTTTTCGCAAGTCTTTACATCATGAGTTCTGGAGACCAAGTGCGTAGATGTATAGAAATTTCTCATCTCCCGAGGGGGGTTACCAGTTAAAAAGGCCATGTGTTTTACTTAAATTAATACGATAAACTTAGGTTTCTTGTTGCCCTGTAAAACCCGTGATTATTAGTCATGGGGCCCGTATCCACATTGAGGGACGATTTATTAAAAAAGTAATAAATAGGTCTGATTTTTTGTATTTTCTTACATATATATATATATATATATAATGATGATGATGAATTCAGATTCTTATATAACGGGATAGTTGTCATTTAAAAATGTGTTTGAAATCTGGTTTACGTGAAATATAGTCGCGCAATATTTCCAATTCCAATTGAAGGTGCAAGCAAAACATAAAAGCTAAAAAAATCTTTAAATAGGGCACTAATATTTGCTTGAATTGCTTAACTCTGCTTTGATTCCAATGTATTTAATTTTTTTCTTGTACTTTATATGAAATATTTTTTATTTTTATCGTTTTCCCTGCTCGGCTTACAATGTAGTTAGTAACTTAAGTAACAGGCGAAACAATATGAAACATATATGTAGCGTTACTTTATAAAGTTGATGATAACTGCTATCCTCCAACTTCATGGAGTAATGGTCCCACTTATATAATGGTGTAATTTAATCATTTATTATAGTTGTAATATTACACATTAGAGTAAAAAGAAAAAAAAGCAGTACTTGAGTTTGGAAATACTTTTAACTCAGCATAATAAAATTTAACTAATGTGATTACAATTTAAAATAAAAATTCAAGATATAATTATTTGCTTATATCTCAACGAAATAGGTAACCGTTATACAAAATAAACAGACAATCGATTAATTCCATGCATACTGAAAAATGGCTTTTAAAATTTATTTATAAATATGAATATGTGCTATGTGGAATATGTTATAGAAAAAAAAAACTTGTCTATGTTAATGCATTTATGAATGTTTTTTAAACATCAGAGTATTACCTTTGTAAATCACAATGAACAGATAGTAAAATAAAAATAAATAGATAAGTAAATAAATAAAAATTTAAAACAAAAACATTAAAAGATGGATAATCTGAGAAAACAAATTTTAAATTTCATGGCAAACACAGACGTTATTGTAAATCTGTTAGAATCTGTTAAGATTCTTCAAATAAACAAGATTGACGCTCTTTGAATAAATAAATATTCCTGAATATGGAGTATATTTTTAAGATATTAATAAAAATGTCAATATAATAAATAGACTGAAGGTGTGCTCGAAAGAATCTGTAAATAAAAGGCATCATTTCCCATAGCATTTCTGTAATAAAAAATTAAAATTTGAATAATTCATTAATGTTTTAGGTCACAGAAAATAATTTTAATATCTTTTAAAGATTTTTAAACATTGATTTTTTTTAGATTAATTTTCTAATTAAAACTGTCATTTCATTAACATATATAGCATAATTAAAAATTGTTAATAACAATGTAATACAGAAAATTACATCTTTAAAGCAATTACTAGCTGCACCCGTCGAAACTCGACGGAAAAGAATATTTAATAATATTAGGTATGATATATATCAATCTTATATAGACAGTAAAATACTGAGCGAAATAAACAATTGCCACCTCTTAAAATAGGGATAACATAGCTTTTCATAATGAAGATACACAAACTTTAGAAAATAACAAAAAATAAGGAAAATAACTCATAAATTATTATGTTGTACCTAACTTCAGCTACAAATCTTTTTTTAATGCGGTTTCTAAACCTTAAATATTATTTAAATGCCAAATTATTTAGGAAGTTAATACAATACCTCAGAAGACTAATTCAAAAATATCTGCATAGTTTATTTTTTCTCCGTTTAAATATCGCTTGATAACTGTAGAATAATTATAATATCAATGAAATATTTTATAATAGAAAGAGGGACCTACTAAACTTCCTAACCAACCCACTACACATTTACAGCACTTGCAATAAATTTAATTAATTTATTGGTTTGTATCTTCCAAGAACTTGTAAAAATTAATTTAATTGTTATGGCAACGAAAAAAAAAAGACGATACCTCTGTTATTAAAAAAAGGATAAAATTGTTGTATTTGTTACTGAAATGCAGATTTTTTTTTTTTTAACAATAACTGAATACAATGAAATAATTTTAATTATTTTTTGATATTATGTAAGATAAAAATATAATACCGGCATATCACAGATTTTATTATTATTTTTTTTTTAATATGACATCATTTACACCTTCAGAAATACTCATATTTTCTTAAATAAAAGCGTGATTTATGCAATTATTTAAGAATTCTTTAGTTTCATAAAATATTCATTATAATTAAATAGAAATGGCGCAGTTTACAGAAATGTGTGCACACCGCGGACCTTTAAATTAATAGAAGTTCACTTTATTAAGATGCAGGAATAAAAGTCAGTGAATATGACATCATAACTGGCACAGCTTTAACAATGCATATTTTATTCATGGAATAAATTTATCTGGTTTCTGTATGACGACATTTTCTCCATAGACAAAATTTCCCTTAAGATATTTTATTAAAGTTTATCTTCTGTTTTTTTTACTTACATAATACATAATAATATTACTCAGTAAATAATCTGTGTATTGCAGGGAATAACTATCTGCAATCATTTTATTCTGATTAAATTTTACAAAAACCTTTATTTATTTATTTATTTATTTATTCTTTTTTGAAATGCGATTATACATTCACAGATGAGATCAAGCTCCTGATTGGAGAAAAATAATGAAAGAAAATAAATTTTGAGAAAAGCTTAACCTGTTGCCACTGTTCTGAAGAAATGTCATGAAAAAGCTTTTAAAATTAAAAATAAAATATAAAAATTGAAATAAATTAAAAATTAGCCAGAATGGGCACATCTACACATAAACAGCTTTCATTTAAAAAAATAATTATCAAAATCGGGCCAGTAGAAAGCTCAGGGCTGATGACCAAAAAAACAGCCAGGTGTTTTAAATAAATAGATTTAAACAAATATAAATTCTATGAATTGGAATAAAGATTTCTCATAATTCTATGAGGTGTAGACGTAACATAAATATTTAGCTACTATCTGCTGAAAATTTTCTTGGATGAAATGTATTTTTCAATTTTGTGTATAGACATGTTCTACTGATACTATTATTTGTGCTTGACAAGGCCACATTTTTGTTGCTCTTTTAATTTTCGTAAAGTGTATCTAAATCAACAGAGATCTGTTTATAACTTTCGCGTCAATAATATAATAATAAGGTGTATGTCGGCCTCAAGTTTATATAAATACGCGGTTGAAACTAGTTCCATATGATTTTGTAACACCTCGCAATTATTAAAATCAAGACAATACATGAGATTCGTCAATCTATCTATGTGATAATCGTGAAGATCTTTTTGGTCTGGGAATTTTTAGAAAGGAATTAACCACCTTGCTAAGGCTTATACTTTGGAATGTTCAATTATCGCTTTAGCAGCCACACAGAAATCTTTTATTTATAGCGTTAAAATTTTTGAATTATTTTGCAATGGTTAACCATATCACTTGTAAAAAAAACACACAATAAAATTTTCATAGATATTTCTCTTAATTTAAAATTAATTATTTTTTAAAAAAGTGGTGTAAATTATAATCGTTATAATCGAGATATAGTTTGTAATATTAAATTTTTTTCATTTGAAAAAAAATATTTAGATTTTAATTTGGATACAGCAAATATTTTAAATATTTACTTTAATTCAAATTAAAAATGTTTAAATAAAAATTTAAAAAGGATGTAATTTTAAAATAAACCCCATTTTTAAAGTAATTTTTTTTTCAAATTTCCTGAATCATAATTAAAGAAACATTTGACATATTTTAAATTTGAACTATTTATCTTTAACAATTCCTGACTTATAACAATTTAAATATGAGAAATGATAAATACATGTATCATGGAAAACAACGCATTTTCAGAAAAAGACGCTTCCGTGACAACCATTGGCTAGCTAGATTTTAAAAACAAACCAAAAAAACAACACAATTTTTTCGGTTTCAGCTCTGGCTGATTTTTAAAGACATTAATAAAGACGACCGGATGCTCTACAGACCTAGCTTCCTTGTCGTGTCTGTCCCGCTTAGGAAAAGAAAAATATGTTAGACAGAAACATGATTTAAATATTATTTTAAGCAGATTATAAAATACCAAAATTTTCAATGCAGTGAAAGTGTTTTAGAAAATTTGAAAGCTTTTGTGTCCCAGATCCACTTAAAGAGAATTTGGATAAAAATGATTTTCTTTTAGTGACACTGAAAAAGTGAAAGTGGTTTATTGAAGTGCTATCTACATTGTTCCTAGTAGTATTTTTGGGCAATCAAAAATTTATCTTTTCATAGGTTCCAGTAACAATCAAAGTAGTACTTTTGGTGTAAGCTAGTGTTTGAGTCACGTAAAATTCTTATTAATAGCATTTAATAAATTATGTGCTTTTTTTTAAAGTTACATTTCACTCATCTTTAGTCTTAAAACGCCCATACTACATCAAGAGATTTATTACCTTGTATATAAAAATACAATTGTTATTATTTACTTACATATTTATTAAGTAATTGTTATTATATAAATGATATATTTTATATTACTTATTTTTTTAAATGATTAATATTATTTATTTTAAGTTAATTTGTGAATAGCAACTTTTTAAAGTGATTGGACTTAAGGGGACACCACACAGTAAGTAAATTATTCTAATTTATATAACCTGCTAACTTTCAGTAATTTTTGGAGAATCTAAAGCGAATATATGAATGTATACATATTTTTAAATTGTTAATTTTTTTATTTCTTTTTAAAAATGCACTTATATAATTTATCTTATATGTATTACAAGGTACTGGAGAAAAGTTAAATTAAGAAATCGTAATTTGAATTTCTTAATTAAAATTTTTTATTAATAATACTCTTGTTTAAGAGATAAATTAAAATGATTTCCGTAAATGTTGTGAAAAAAAATTACTTTTTCACTGTAAAAAGATTTTTCTCAGTTGGCGGTGTTAATAAAATGTGTACCTAAAGTTATAATTGATGTACTTGTTTCTGTTACAACGAGGTATTTTTTAAAAAAAATGTACAAGCTATTTTATAACAGCTTTGGCGTTTAAAATCCTTTTGAAAAGAAAATCCTGACCATTGCCGTTTACATAAATCTCATTGACAGAAATTCCATAAAATAAAACACATTTTTAATGCAGAATCAGTAAGAAAAATACTTTTTTTTACACAGCTTTCGTAAATGATCTTCATTTATCTCAAACGTCATTACACTTGACTGATCTCAATACCGCAGAAAATTATCACTTTTAAACAAAATGACAAAAAGACATCTATTAATTTTTATAGCGTTTACTTTCTGACTTTGAAAAGTGCCATTTCATCAAGAGAAAAGTCACTCAGAATAATTTTATTTTTGTGACATTTTTACTAAAACAGATGTGCTTTCGAGAAATTTATATTTTAATTTATACATATATACACTTTTATTTTTCAAGAAGTAATTACTTTGAGAAAAAAATCTATTCTGATAGAAAGGTATAATTCTGAATAGTTATTGATTTTCTAATTTATTATTATATCCAAAACTGTTAATATTTTATTTCTTTGATATTACATTTAATTGAAATGAGCTTTAAGATTTGATGAATTAAATTTATATTGTTTATATAAGTGTGGATAAATGTTCTTTACTAGAACAGAGAACATCTTTAAGGTCTTTTTTTAGTTTTGACACACTTATCATATCCTACACACACACACACACACACACACACACACACACACACACACACATATATATATATATATATATATATATATACAAGTTGTCCCAGAAGTAATGAAACAAATTTTAATCGAAGGTAAGGGACATCACAAGGATTCAGAATTGCATAGCAACCCATGGTGGGGAAAGTTTTCCTGTCACGGTAGAGACGAGACAAAACGCAAGAAAAACCGGACACGAATAAGTGGAGAAAACATATTTATTATCCTTAATACAGTAAAAACCTAAGAAAAAATAAAATTAACGAGACAACGATTGTCATCAAAACAGGTGCTAAAAATTACGATCCCGAGCCGTGATGCACGGAGCGGATGAATGATCTAATAATCTCGAAAACATTAAGAATGTCCCGACTCCCCCAACAGCCGCCACTTGCGTGTACAAATTCCCTCACTTCCCAGTATTGTCTCAGTATTTTTGCAGCACTAAAAATAATAAACATGTGTTGTTTCCCTGTTCCCCAATTCTTAATCCTTGTGATGTTCAATATCTTCCCCTAAAGTTTTTCCGATAACTTCTGGGACACCCTCTATACAGGGTGTATCTAAACTCATGGGACGATAGGGAGTGATAGAACACATCAAGACGAGTAATAGTAAATAGGAAACCAAGGGTCCCAAACATTTTCAAAAGCCGCCATTAAAATTTAGGGCCCAAAATTTCAAATATACATAAAAAACGAAAAAAATGGTCGATTGATTTGCGGTTTTCCCTAAAACTATTATTTATCGGTGATTTCTTGAAAATAAATTATAAAGATAAATTTCGAAAAATGCCGATAGAGGGCGCTTTAGACTTTGGAGTAACGAACAACTACTTTTTGCCGTTATTTTTTCCATCCATTAAATGGTTTCGGAAGCCTAGTCTTGAACTTAATTTTTGAGCTCAAAATCTGAATAGTTGGGAGTGGTTAAGTAGTACAAACTGAACTGTGTTCAGAGGGTTCAAATTTCAAATGATTATAAAAATCGGTAAAATTGGTCGATTTATTTGTGGTTTTCACTAAAACTATTCTTTATGTCGGTATTTTTTTGAAAATAAATTATAAAGATAAATTTCAAAAAATTCCGATAGAAGGTGCTTTAGACTTTGGATTAACGAACAACTATTTTTTGCCGTTATTTTTTGCATCTGATTAAATGTTTTCGTAAACTTAGACTTAAACTTAAATTTTGAGCTCAAAATCTTAATAGTTGGAAGTGGTTAAGTAGCATAAACTGAACTGTGTTCAGAGGGTTCAAATTTCAAATGATTACAAAAAACGGAAATATTGGTCGATTCGTTTGCGTCTTTCGCCAGAACTACTCTTTAAATCAATGTTTTCTTGAAAATAAATTTTAAAGATAAATTTCACAAAATGCCGATAGAGGACGCCTTACACTTTGGAGTAGAGTGCAACTATTTTTAACCGTTATTTTTTTTTTTAATGCTTTCTAATGCTCAGATTTAAATTTTGAGCTCGAATTCTCAATCGTTGGGAGTGTTTTAGTTGCTCAAAATTGAACCGTGTTCGAGGGTGGAGAGTTAAATTTCAACTCTTGAACACACTTCAGTTTGCGCTTCTTAACAACTCCCAACGATTCAGAATTTGAGTTCAAAATTTAAGTTTAAATCTAAGGTAATGAAAACATTGAATAAACTTTTGCAAGAATTTAAATAGATACAAAAAATATTGCTTAAAAGTAATTGTTGGTTACTCTGAATTTTAAGGCGCCCTCTAACGGAATTTTTTTTAATTTATCTTTAAAATTTATTTTCAAGAAGATACTGATTTAAAAAAGTTTAATTTTAAACCGCAAACGAATCGGCTATTTTTTCCGTTTTTTGTAATTATTTGAAATTGAACCCTCTGAACATAGTTCAGTTTGTGCTACTTAACCACTCCCAACTATTAAGATTTTGAGCTCAAAATTTAAGTTTAAGTTTAAGCTTACGAAAACGTTTAATCTGATGCAAAATATAACGGCAAAAAATAGTTGTTCGTTACTCCAAAGTATAAAGCGCTCTCTATCGGCATTTTTTGAAATTTATCTTTATATTTTATTTTCAATAAAATACAGACATAAAGAAAAGTTTTAGTGAAAACCAAAAATCAATCTACCAATTTTTCCGTTTTTTATAATCATTTGAAATCACGAGTGAAAATTGACTCTGATAAAAATTATTATTATATTTATAAGTAAAAAAAAAAATTATAGTGCATTTCCATAAATAAATATACAATGAGAAATTTCCTATTAAATTTTTTCTACTTCTTACGGTAAATTTGGAAAATACCTATTTTTCCACTTTCCTAAAAACAATATCAATCCATATATATATATATATATATATACAGTACCTGGCCAAATTATTAGACACATTCCCTTTTTCTTGTGTCGAATCATATTTCTAGCTTCATAGAAATATTACTGTGTGAATAACTGCAATTAATTATGTACATCATTTGTAGGATTATAATAAATAAAAAACATGCCTACGACTTTAAAACTCTTTCTTTTTACAAATTAAATGAAAAATGGCTGAAATTGAAAAATTTATAACTTGAAGCTAAAAAAAATATCAATATTTTTGGAGTCTCTTTTGGCGGCTATCAGTGCCTCTATTCTTTGCGGCATGCTGTTAATACAAAATTGAAGAGTTTCTTGTATGCGTGGGTGACGATTCCAGATAATGGATAATATTTTCTATGAGCTGGGTTTTGTTTGTTATGACTTCTTAGTCAATTCTCCAGACCAATATAAAGAGTTTTTTAAAATCGGTTTATTCTAAAGCTAAAATGATGATTTCCAAATGAAGAACCAATTGTATTTTTGCAAGGTAAAGCTTTTTTGTTACATAGCACGATCCGTCAAGGTCTACTTTCAATAAAAATATCCCTGTGTTGAACTGCTCTCGGTAATTCCTCAGACATGTTACCATTGAAAATGTTTGGGAGCTAATGAAGAAAATCCTGGACAAAGAGCTCATAACAAGCAAAACACAGCTCATAGAAAAACTTATCCTTGTCTGGAAACATCACTCACACATGCAAGAAACATTTCAATTTTGTAATAAGAGCATGCCATGAAGAATAGAGGCACTGATTGCCGCCAAAGGGGCCCCCAAAAATATTGACATTTTTTTGAATTTCATGTTTTAAGTTTTACAATTTTAGCAATTGTTAGTTTAATTTACAAAAATAAATAATTTTAAAGTCATTGGCATGCTTTTTATTTATTATAATCCTACTGATAATGTATATAATCAATTGTAACTATTGGCATAGTAATATCTAAATGAAACTTGTAATATGATTTGACACAAGAAAATATGAGTGCGTCTAATAATTTGGCCAGGGACTGTATATATATATATATATATATATATATATATATATATATATATATATATATATATATATATATATATATATATATATATATGTATATATATACCCATATATATATATATGGGTTGTGTTCGGTACTTAAAATATAGAACAGAGATGTTACAGTCACATTTTTATCGTAGACGACACAGCACAAAACACACTATATACAAATCGCATGACGGCGCAGCAAAAAATAATCAGTTAAACATTCATAAATTTACTTTAGCGCAAAAGAACATCTCTAAGGGAGATGTATTCCGAACACACATCCAAATCTTATATACTCTATTTAAAACTAAATTACTTCACATTATGTTAATAGAAAGGAAGGCAAAATATCGCAGGATATTTTGCCGAAAGTGGCAATAGCGCCGTCTATAGATTTTTCAAATTTAGGGCAGGCAGTCATCGTGATATATATATGTATATATATATATATATATATAAAAGATATATATATATATATATATATATATGGTTTGTCCAGAAAGTATAAGGACTGATTTTCTTCCGCCGCGACTGTACTTCGGAGCGTGCGCGCACCGACTGGATTCGGTAGAGAGCGCTCCTAGCTAACGAACGAGCGGCTGTTCAGTTGTCACCGAGGACCTGGAGAGTCAGGACAGGCATTTTTGCGCGACGTGTTTCTGTGAGTGGTGCAAACCGAAAAATGCAGCGTTCGCTAGAGCAGATGTATGCGATTATATTCTGTGTGAAACTTGGTAAATCTGCGACAGAGACGTTTGATATGATCAAGCAGGCTTACCCATTTTGGAGGGCCAGGAAGAGGTCGCTGATGAAAATCATGCTGGACGACCTTCGAGTTCGACAAACACCGACCATGTGACTCGTGTGCACAAAGTTTTGAATTCATACCGTCGTCTAAGTATTTGTTTAATTGCCCAGATGGTAAATTTACCAAAATCTGTGGTTCATGACATTGTGAGGGAGCATTTGAACATGCGCAAGGTGTGCGCGGCTCACACCACCTTTCTTGTGAACAGCTGACCACAGTGTGAACCTTGTGAATCTGACCAAGGCCAGCATTCCAAAGCTTCTACAGCCACCCTATAGCCCAAATATGGTTCCCCTGGACTTTCTTTTGTTTCCTTGTGTGAAATAGCCGATGAAAGGAAAGCATTTTGTGACGACAGAGATGATCCAAGCAGCATGCACCGCGGCTCTCAAGGCTATTCCGGAGAATGCATTCCGTGACGCCTTCAATGCTTGGAAATTGCTCTGGCAGCGCTGCATCGACGCAGAAGGAGTCTATTTTGATAGTTTTTAAAGAATTGCAATGATTGTCTGCATATTTTTTTTTTAATCGACTTAGTCCGATTACTTTCCGGACAAACCCTGTATACATGAGAAAAATAGAATTTCTAAGAATAAAATCCTTTAATTGCTAATCAGTTTGATTACTATGCAAAGCAAATAATACAGAACAGATTCTAAATTGTTCGTTTTAAAAGTCTATGAGGAGTCCAGATAATTGATTTTTCTCAAATTTACGTTTTAAAAGAATCCACATAAAACAGATTTTAGCGTAGAAACTTTTATAAATAACGTGAATAAATGTCTATTTCTTTCTCTCAGCAAATACGAAGATCTTATCTCTTTTTGTAAATATAATCTAACAAATTTCTTCACCTAAAGTGAATGAATCCATTGAAATTAGTATTATTTTCTTTTTGGAATTCACAAGAGAAAGGTCCTTAATTGCATGTCAACTAATTTACTATGTAAAAGACATAAATGCATTCTGAACTGTTAGATTTACAATCTTTTCCAACTGAGATTTCTTTACCTAAAGATTTTCCCAGTCTTGTCCTTTCTTCTATTTTTTAGAAATTACGCATTAACTAGCTAAACACATAGATACATGTACGAATAATGTAAGCATCACATTTTGCATTCTTTCAACAAATAGTAAATGATCATCGAATTTCCTGAAAGTAATTTAATAAATTCTTGCAAAAAAGTTTTGTACTTGAAGTGAAAAAATATCCTACAGAAATTATTTTTATATGGAATGTTTGCGTAAATATATGTACAGTGTGTTTCTAAACTCATGGTACAAATTTTAAGGGTAGGTACAGCACGCAGTAACACTCATTATTTCTATAGGAATGTATGGGACGAAGTGACGCATTAAGTTAAAAACACAAGGTGGGCAATTAGGCCCCTTTTTTAATTTAAAAAGTTTTTCATTCATACCAGAAATTTTTTTATGCTATTCTTTTCTTGACATTCCATAATTACTTAATAATAAAATTCTTCTTTGAAAATTATTGGTATTAAATGTAATTTTTTTAATTAAAAAAAACGCAAGACTGGCAAACTTATTAAACGAAATGCATTAATAAAAGGAAAAAAGGTTTATTTACAATGTAGTTTATAAGAAAATAATAATGTATACAATAATATTACAATAGGTGTTCAAAATTGCGCCCACCAACTCTGATACGTGCTTCGTAGCGTCGGTTTAACGATTGGCGTACACTTCTAAAGACGGCAGGCATTTCCCGCACACGTGCAGCATTTTCGGATATGGGAAATACTAGATTTCCGTTTGCGTGAACTGGAGTCTCATAAACAAGAATCTGCAAATTTCCCTATAAAAATAAATCAATGCTCGATAAATCGGGAGATCGCGGTAGCCAAGGAGCTGGTCCACCACGTCCAACCCATCGCGGCCCAAATGTGGCATTCAAGTAACTGCGCACACCAGTGGTGAAGTGCGCAAGTGCTCCATGATGTTGAAATCACATCTGTTTACGAATAGTGATCGGAACATATTTTAGCAAATCTGATAAAACCTGTTGCAAAAAATTAGGTAACAGCGATCATCCAGCCTTTTTGATAGTAGGTATGAGTCAATCAAAAATATTTACAATACCCGCCCATAAATTCTCAGAAAATCATTGTTGATAAGAATATGGCGGCGTTGCATATGGATTATTGGTTGCCCAAGAATAGAAATTGTGCGCATTAAATACACCCTCGCGTGTAAATATTGCCTCATCTGTAAGTAAAATATGAGCAGTAAAGTCTGTCTGCAATACATGTTGCTGCAAAACCCACTCGCAAAAGTTGAACCGTAGAAGATAGTCTTCCGAATTCAATGTTTGTACACTTTGAAAACGAAAGGGATGAAATCAATTTTCATTTAACACTCTCCAAATGGTTGGAAGACTCACACCTAAATTCTGTGAAACAGCTCTTGTACTTGATTCGGGACTTTCGTTCACAAAATTCAAAATAATTTCTTCCAGGCTTGCACTGCGTACGGCCCCTTCTCATCCAGTTTTCTGTCTGGTGAAATGGAACGAATCTTTTTTCAGAAAGCTTATGGTGTAAGCGCTGAAACATTCTATGATCAGGCAATCATCTGCAAGGAAACTGCTCGTCATACATTTGTAGGACAGCTCTGGCGTTGATATTTGTATAACCATACATGAAATGCATGCCGGCTTTTTCGGCATACGTAAATTCTTCCATGACAAACGATACACAATTAAAAATGGCGATTTCTTCTACTTGAATACATGGTATTGAACGGCGACCAGTCACTTACTGCCCTATACTGCTAGTGGAATCAACCAAAAACTCTATTTCTATTTCTATTTTCAATTTAAAAAATTTTGATTTCACACCAAAAATTTTCAAAGCAGAATTTTATTATTAAGTAATTATGAAATGTCAACAAAAAAATAGCATAAAAATTTTCTGGTATGAATGAGAAATTTTGAAAATTAAGAAAGCGGTTCCGAATGCTCCTCTGGTTTTTTACCTTAATGTATCACTTGGTCACATACATTCCTATACAAAAAATTATTGTTACTTTGTGCTCTACCTACCAGTACTCTAAGTTTGTACCATGAGTTTAGAAACACCCTGTATATATATATATATATATATAATATAAATATGTGTGTGTGTGAGTATATATATACATATATATATATATATATATATATCCAATATTGCAACAAAATATTTCTATTTTATTTCTATTTCGGAAATTAAAATAAGAAACATAGGAACACACTTGCTTCAAGAAGTAAAAGAGTATTGATAAATCATTAAATTTCATAGATTATAGGAGAAAAGTTTTATTCTAATCACTGTTGTATATATATATATAGAAATGTTATTATTTAGTATATAATGCTAATATAACAATAATACAAGTCGTTTATAGATAATTAGCAGGTTACACAGGCAATCATCTCGTCGAGTTCACGGAAGAAATTTCGTTAAAACTCGCTTAGCATATTAAAATATAATTGGTCTGTCAATTTCTATCTTGAGGGAAAGCACTGAAAACTCGACAGTTATTTTAACTGGTAGGTTTATCATTATGTTTTCCTGCAATCCAAAGATCTGATAAGAAGAAGGACTGAGAACAGGAACACATAATGATATAGGTACGAGTCAACTGTAAAAAGTGCGTTTTCAGATTTTTACAACTATGATATGATTACGATGAACGATTGATATTTATTATGTTACTTGTTTTTTAACTAATTCTGGAATTTTAGCCATAAAGGCTATGGAGCGATTGACTATGTTGCCGCCTCCCAGACTATAGCTATATTGCAATAAAAATTATCATTCACTCTTTTCAGATAATAAAAAAAGCTATTTCATTAAACAAATAATCGTTATATATATTTTATTATAAAATTATTTGTTTTCATTTTCATCAATGATTTATGTTTTAGACAATTTAAATTCAATTATTTTTCAAAATTAAGTGAGCTAAACATAGCTGTAAAGCATTGGTTCTTGTTATTTTTATGCTAATATCCTATCAGAAAGCTTTGACACTTTCTGGCACGGACAAAATCTGTTAGTAAAATGAGAAATTATCGATTGACAACAAAATTTGCATACGAGCTTCTTAGATATTTTGAATTCCTTAATTTAAGCTTTTATTGTAAAAGCATAATTTTACTAAAATATTATTGGTATCGTTTGCAAGTTTGAAATTAAAATTATGTATCCCAGTGGGAACCGGGCACAGTGTGCCGGAAAGGGTTAATAAAACAGCATCTTGAACGGTGAATAACTGGCAGAGCTTTGCACCGTTGAGAAGACTATAATGTAGTTGGCTCAATTTGGATACAGGAATTTAAGACAACAAAATCAGTATTACGGAGTGTCCTCTTCTTAAATGATAGTAAATAAGGGTAGCGGTATCAACCGTTGCCAACTTCCGTAACATCCGAAAAAAACTTTTTTATCCGGATACCTTAGGAATGTGTTCTCGTCTTCGCATTTTCTATTTTTACCTGATACTGACAGGAGGTTATCCAGGTTGTAGGGATATGGTGGGAACAAAATACTTTACTGCCGCAAAGTAAGCTTCAACCAATAAAAAAGTGCAGCTGATTTGCTTTATTATGATTTACAAAATAAGTAAATAAAATAAACTGGGATAACATTTTTATTTAAATTTAGTATTGGAGTTTATCTCGTTCGTAACCAATCACTGCAAAAGTTATCATAGTTGAAGCTTCACTTTTTTAATGGTCTCTCAGTAAGTCTTTATTAATAATTCCATGTTTAAGGAGACAGTGGACATTTATTTGAGCAAAATCATCCCAAAAAGAGCTATTTCTGTGGTATAAACAGTTCCTTCTAATTAAAATGTCATTATTACAGGTTTTAAGGAGTAAATAATAAAGGTAAGTATATTTATATAATTTAAATCTGTTTTCCTCAAAACTAATTTTTCAGCGTTTTTAGATTTTTAAAATGCTCCTTGCAACGTAAATTTTGATTAATATTTATGAAATTGATAAGAAAGTATCCTGATATTGTTTAGAAAGAAATTGTGTAAGATTTTAACATGTCTTCATTAACATAATCAAATTTATTTTTTTACTTATTAAAAGGGGAAGTTTCGTTGAAAATCGATATGGAATTCAGAAAAAATCTGTAAAATATTAACTATTCAAGAGAGAAAAGAAACCTTACACAAATTTGTTTAAAATAGAGTTTTAAGTGATAAAAATGCAAAAGCAAGAAAATATCTAATAAGTTAAGACTCGATAAGCCTTTTAATTTTTTTAATTAAAATTTTTAAAAAGATTGGAATTCTTTTAAAGATGTTATTTAAGCTTTATGTGAAATGTATATATGCACAAAGTTTTAAATTGCTATCATGAAAAACAACGTTCATTTCCCATTCCATACTAGGAGACAACGTGATGTTTTGCCAGTGTCTTTGCCTGAAGGCGTAAAAAATAACCAAGGGCTTCCCAGGCCGTTGCTGAATTTGGCCTTGAAGCAATACGAGACATTCCTTCTTACTATAATTATTGAACATGTGTTCAAAACTTTTACTTATGTTAAATATGGGGACATTGTAACAATTCATCCAGTGGAATTTTTTCCTTCAGCCTGGAGCCTATCAAATCTGGCCTATACTTTCCGCCAGAAAAAAATGCATATTTTAAAAATCCCATAACATTAAATTCTAACTCTAAGGTTCAGCTTACGTTTGAATTTTACCACCATTAACTCTTTGTGATTCAACAATTTCGATTTGCAAAATATTGACTCATATGTTAGACTCATGTGTTAGATTTCATAATTTTAAGTATGTCAAAATTACTTTAACAATTTTTAACGTAAAACTAAAATAATTATGGGCTAAAAGGTACGGTTTCTGATCTACAATAATAAAAAATTGATATATTTCTTATAAATATTGTCCATTTTCTAATGCAAAATTCTAATGTATACACATTTTCCTTTGAAAATTCTACTTTATATTTGGTAAATTCTATTATATATTTGAAAGACTCTGTTATATGTTTGGAACTACTTCTGCTCTTTTAATTTCACAAAATTTACAAAATTAATTTTTGCAACATTGACTTGAAGCTTCTCAAACAATAAAGAAAAACTTTGATATGAGAAATTAACTCAATATCATCACCCGTTACGGATTTCAGTGATCACTTTAAATTATCTTTTGTATTGGAAAATAGGAACAACAGCAAAAAAAAAAAAAAATCGTGTTTTAAAACTTACTGTGTAAATGCTTTTGACATTTGGGTATGTTGCAGATCTGCAACACGATCATACAAAGTGTTAAATCATAATTCTTTTTCCTAATTATTTATCGCAAAAGAAAAGATCACTTGTTTAACAAATCTGTATGAATTTTCGATAGGGATTGTAGAATATACAATCAAGATTTTCTATTATTTGATTAAAATACAGTTAATAAGTACACAATCTATCTGATAAAGACTGTATTTTTGTAAGCAATGTTTCAATGACTTATTCTGATACCCTTATGCGATATACAAGTATTTTAAAACTTGACAAACGTCAAATATCATTTTTAAAAAATTAAAGCTCACAAACAATGTTCACAGATCGATAAAACGCAATTTTTTTTAAATCAAATATAACTTTAATAAATGTATCCTTAAAAATGTTGAAAATATTAATAACGCTGTAAAGAATAAATTTTCTATGATTCTGAAGAACAATAAATTGAACAAATAGATTAGGTTGTTTACTTTAAAATTCTTTACAGACGATATATTTTGTTTGTTTTTCTTGTATTAAATCTCAAAAGAATCTATTGTTATTGAAAAAAAATGTGTGAAATGAGGAGGTTGTTAAAAAAATTGTTTCCAATAGCAGTGAATTGAAATCTGATTAAAAATAGTATCATAGATTTTACGGTATTGCATAAGATTTGATGTACCGTAAGCAAGAAATAAATTATCGAATTTTTAAAATTCGTACTTTTAATAATGTCTGTGAAACATTTTATTTGTAACGGTTCAAACGTTTTTTTTTTAATCTTCAGCCGAATAATAAAGCCGTAGGATTAAAAGACTCCATTTTTTTTCATGTTGAACTGCAAAAGAAGAAACAGCAATGCAATGCTCGCGTGTGAATTTAATTTGAATCTTTCTCAGTTTCTCTGTAGTTTTAACCAGTACTCTAGAAAGCTTACATATGACACTTTATATATTATACTTGAGTAATCTTATACGGATATCCTAAATTATTTTATGTCGTGTAATAAAATGAGAAATGTTAAATTGGAATTAAAATGGATCTTAAATAATTCCGTTTTAGAATAGTTTTCAATCTCTTAATACAATTTTATGTAAATTATTCTAATGGGACTATTAGCATTATGCATTTAATGCAACCTTACGTTTTAACTGTTTCCTTTTTCTGAGTCTCTTTATTTTTTATTCAATATTTACTGAAAACCTTATATTGGCATAACGTTTCCTTACAAAAAGTGCTTTTCTTCATAAGTAATACTAATTATATATAACAAACTCAGTTTAAAACTAATCCCAATAAAAGTAATTTTCACGAATTTTCTACCCTTTCCTTTTGTGATATAACAATTTATTTCAAATAATGTAGCAGTGATACATTATTTCAAACTTGCTCTCAAATTTAAGTTGCATTAGAATAGGTTTCAGAATTTAAATCAATTAGATTTGCATAAAAGATACTAATTGGCTGTCATTATTGGCTTACATAACAAGTGGTGTTAGTTTTTTAAAGAAGCCTCATGTTAGAATTTCTACACTGTAAAAAAAAAAATCTGTGAAGGTACTAAACATTTTCTAGGAAACTGGGATTCCAAGAACTTTTCATGTAACGATAAAAGGAAAAATTGATGTAATCGATTCTGAAACTTGAGTTTTTGCTGTTACCGTTAGAGGAAAAGTTCTTGGAATCCCAGTTTCAGAGAAAAGGTTTAGTACCTTTGCAGATTTTTTTTTTTTTTTTACAGTGTAGAAGATCTAATATTGTTTCTTTATAATTATATGAAAATTTCTTTAGTACTGTTTCGAAGAAAATTTGCGACAGCAAAGTAACATCCAATTAAATGCATTTTTAAACAGCTATATTTTTACCATAATTTACTTTATCTATTAAATCATCGATTTATGAATTAGAAAAAAATTATAGATTACTCAAAAAATATTTTTTCGAGAACTACATTTAACATTATCTCGCTGTAGTGACGAATCGTCACAACATTGCTAAATTAAATATGTAGATATAAAGAATGATTAAGCACAACTAAAGCGAAAATACATAAATATTCGTATAAAAAAAAGAATCATTGATTAAAGTAAAGTTTTAAATTTATTTTATTCACTAATATTCATTTTAAGTTCGTTTCATTCTTTCGAGTTGTAATAATAACTTTAAGTTTCAGGAATAGATGAAAGCTATTTTTTTTTAATTAGAGCTATAAACTTTATGACTCTATAAAGTTCGGTAAGAACGAACGGTTAACAATGAACACCCAAGTAGAAATTCAATTGCTCACCATAAAACTTCAGACGTAACAATGGCAAAGGTTGTAAAAAAAACCAGACTGTCTACAATTTTGACATTATACGCTGGAGCTAACAATAACAGAATTTACAGCCGAGAAACGCCCACAGGAGGGAGAATCGAAGAGGAGTCCGATGATTTTCTGCAACCCGTGGGAAAGAAAAAAAAGGTTTTTTTAGTGGCCGAAAGGGATGAACCCCTACTGGTCATCCGGCCAATAAGAAGTGCGATGCAATGATCAAAGCGATAGCAGAAGACAAATGAAAGAAAAAAAAAGGTTTTGGGGAGGAAACAAACAAACAAAAAAAAGATATGGAGTTCTCTCCGAGAAAAGAATCTAAAAAAAATTAATACAGTTCTTGGTCCCAGCTATGTAGGTAGTAAAATAGAAAAGTTTTGTAAGCGAAAATCATCTACGGAACGGGGAAGCCCATGATTTGACAAGCATCCAAGTTTCTTTGACATATGATCGAATTTGCGAAAAGAAAAATGAATGTCTGAAAATTACTGGAACTTCCAACATCAACATAATGAATTTCAGGCAATTCCAGATGGCAGTGCGTGACGATATGGCAGACTATTATTTTTTTATGAACAGTTATGCTCAACATAGTGAATAATGTGCATCATTCTCATAGACTATTCTTTTTATGAATATTTGCTCAACTTAGTAAATTTCACGTGTCTCCGAAGGTGCGAGATGACAGTGCAGACTATATTTTTATACGAACAGTTACGCTCAACATAGCGAACAATGTGCAACTATTTTTATATGAACATTTGCTCAGTTAGTAAATTTCCACGTGTCTCCAAAGGTGCGAGAAAATAGTGCAGACTATATTTTTGATGAACAGTTGTGTGCCTCCTAAGGAATTACACGATTTCCCAGAAGATGCGGTGCGAATGAAAGCCAACGGATCAGTTGCTATGGATTACTACAACGAATGGATAACAAGGCTTCATATAAAATGGTTAGCAATTTAATCCTACTCTGTGGTGTTATTACATTTCAAAATTACCTTTTTGCTCATGATATAAATATACATAAAGAAAAAAATTCTTTAATATTAAAATCAATTTTTTTAATTTAAAATTTAAATTAAAAAAAAAAAAAAAAAAAAAAAAAAAAAAAAAAAAAAGAATTATAAGGAGATCCTAGGCTATGCCTTTCGTTAGTTGTGCTGTGAGTCTTTTGTGTTTTCGTATAAGTTTATAAAAATAAATAAAAAAAAATGAAAGAAAGTAAACATGATCAAAATAATTGATAAATTAGAATAATATTATTTATAGTGCTTGTACTTACAAATTGATAATTTAGGATAATACGATGTCCAGATGTTCCTCTATGAAAATATATGCTTAAGTAATAATTCTTTTATTGTGTTATGATACATATAATTGTTGTTTGAAATAAATATTTGTGTATGTATATATGTATTCATGTTTTCTTTCATGTTTTCTCTTCCTAAATTCTTTTAGGTAAATTGCTTGTTTCAAAATCTCAAATATTAAATTTAATTTTATTTTATGATAATCATTTTGATACTCTCCGTATCTCTTAAAATTCCTATTTTGCAAATTTAAACGTTTAAAAAGTTCGAGTCTGAGCTTTTGCGATTTTCATTTATTTAAATTATTGATAGATTTAAAGTGAACATTTTTTTTTTGATAATATCCAATACAATCTTTCACAACGCGGATTGGGATATTATCTTAATATTATTTCTTTAGTACTAACCACTATCTTTCACTTATCTCGTAATGTGGTGTATTTTTCATCACAACATTAATAAAATTTAATGGTGCTAACACCAGGTGTTTAATTTGCATTTAGGATTAAAAATTTAATTTTCTCTGCATGTAATTATACATAAAAATATATATTCAGTATTACAAATTTTTCTCCTTAATTACCTATTTTCTGTTTCTCTTCTTTTACTAACAAAACATCACTTACCTATATTGCGTAAAACAAAATTGATAGTTTATGCATATCTAGAAAATTTATAATAATGAACAAAATTAATAAATATATGTATGAAAATAATACATACAGAGGAGAAAGGGTTTAGCTCACAGCACATTATTTAAAAAGCCTTCGTTACTAAAGATTTGTTTATATATATATATCTGTACTTTGAAAATTTATTTTGTGATTATTTTTTGTGTGTATAGAAAATAGTTAGGGGGATTTTGAAATTGCTATGAAATATTTTTTTTGCTTTTTCCCTTTTTGTGAGTGTAATTTCGAAACCTTAAAAAAAAAAAATATATATTTTGAGAGTACAGTACATAATAATTTACAGTGTTAAAAAAGTTAAAAAAAAATAAAGAAAAACAATTAAACATCAATCTGTTAGAGATTTTCAAAACAGATAAATAAATATGACAGGAAGAAAGGGAAGACAGCCTTCTCCCGAAAGGGAATCATTCACTATTGGAGTGGATACGCTGATAAATTCATTACAAAATTTTGAGGATAAACCGGATCAAAACATAACACATTTTTTTTGAAGAATTTGAGAAGGTAGCTGTAGCGGCACAATTTCCCGACGACATAAAATTGGTATTGGCAAAATCAAATTCAAAGGGCAAGCGAGAGATGTTATGAGAAACACAAATGAATTGCATAAAGCACAAGACTATAAAACGTTTAAACAAAATGCGATAAAACAATTTCAAAAAGAAAGATCTTTTGCTGATGCTCAGTTGCAATTTATAAATGCCAAACAAACAGCCAATCAAACTATTGAGGAATTCACAAAAAAGTTCAATATAGAAGCACAGAAATATCTTGCTTTATCAGGACATGAACAAAAGAATGGAGCCAAAGAATTATTAGAAACTATTAAATTAACAAAATATCTTGAGGCGCTAAGACCGGACATTTCTTTCGAATTAAAAATATACCCACCTACAAATTTCGAAGATGCGGTAAACAAAGCTAAAAACATCGAAAATGCATTAAACAGTAAATGTGCAGGTGAAATAAATAATTTGACGGAAACAAGTGAAAATAAATTATTTGAGGCACTTATTAGCATGTCACAAGACCAAAAATCAGAGATACAACAGCTGAAAGAACAAATAAAAAGTTTACAAATTGACAAAAACGAAAGTGAACAAAATAAAGCGGAAATAAATCATATAACACACAATTTTTGTCACATATGCAACAAGTCCAATCACCAGACTCAAAATTGTTATTTTAATCAAAAAAGTGCGAATTTTTTTCAACCGAGGGGAGCACAAAACAATGTTAGGCCAAGATTTCACAAGAATTACTATCAAAACAACAATTATAGAAGCTTTACAAGATTTCCACAAAACTATGCACAACATTTTCAAGCACCACAAACATTCGATTTTGCTAGACCTCAGAACAATCAAATTAGATTTAATGATATGCACAATCAGATGCCAAATTGGCAAAATTTGCACCAATCACCGATAGGACCTAATCAAATGTATCATGGAAATTATAATATGCAAAATATGGTTCCAATGCAAACTTTTGACCCAACACATGGGAAACAATACACAAATCGCATATACAGGGCAGCATCACAATTTCGCAGATATGCAAAATAGCCAAAATCTTTTGCCGCAAAATAATGAGAGAAACAGGGAACATCAGCCCACAATTACCTTCCCAAATGAAAACAGAAACAGAAGGGATAGGCAAAATCATAACAGGAACAGAGGACAAAGTAATTTAAACCGGTAAAGGGACTTACAAAATTGAGAGAAATACAAGCCTGTAGGTCCCGCATCATTGAAAAAAAACAGGGTTATAACATAAAACATAAAGCAAACAAGGAACTAAAAATAATTAAACAAAAACAAACAAAAAACACAGAGATAAGAAGAAATGAGAACAAAAAAAAAGATAATTAAAGAAAAATTAATTGCAAGTTGTAATTCGGGTAAAAACAATGAATTACCAATATGGAATTTAAAAATAAAGAAAGATATAATTATACCCAGCCTTATTGATAGTGGGGCGAGTATAAGTTTAATATCCCCAGGGGTCTTCGAAAAAATAAAACAGACAGACATAAAAATTAAATATTTAGCCAACGCTATAAAAATTACTACTTTATCAAATAAATCGATTCCTTTTAAACACTGTGTAAAATTTAAGTTTAGATTTAACAACACTTTCTTAAATGGCACATTTTATGTAACTAAAGAAGAATTTGATCGTAATTACAAAATTATTTTAGGATACGATTTTTTAAAAAGTAATAAAATAATTATGGATTTTGAAAATAATACTTTTAAACTCAATAACTCAATTATACAATTAAATTCTAACGAAGATCAAATTACTGAGGTAAATGAAACTAAGTCGATACAACAAAATGACGAGTTTCAAACAATACCAAAACCAATTCACTCTTATCAGTATAATAAGATTCCGAAAATTAATACACGAGTATTTGTAGAAAAAAGCATTACTTTGAGACCCAGAGAATCGAAGTTAGTGAACTTAATTTTTGACGGCAAATTAAAAAACGGACAACAATTTTTTTTTCCAACCTAAATATAACAACAGGAAATTAGTAATCCAAAATTCAGTTCATGAAAATGAGGAAAATGAAAATAATTTATTCACAATATTAGTACAAAATAAATCTAAAAAATACTTGAGACTTCACAAAGATCAGGAAATGGGAAAAATTACCACTGATTTTTTTATAAAAAAACAAAATAAATAAAATACTGATAATATTTACGAAGTAAATAACTTAAATATCACACAAATTAGAGAATTAAGAAAGAAAGAACTTTCAGAGAATGATTTTAAAGTTGATCACTTAACACCAAAGGTACAAAAGGAAGTACTGACAATTTTAATGAGACACGCTACTGCCTTCAGCAAATCATATAAAACGCTAGGAGAAACAGATGTAATAAAGCCGAACTTTAAACTAATGCACGACTTTCCAATACAAACGAAACCCTTTAAGTTAGCACATGATGTAAAAAAATTCGCGGAGAAAGAAATTCAGGATTTATTGGATGCAGGTATTATAGAGCCCACGAATTCAAGTTATGCTTTCCCAGTAATTTTCGTAAAGAAAAATTCTATGTCAAAAACAAATGATAAGAATTTAATTAAATTTAGGATGGCTATAGATTTTAGAGCTCTTAACGATATATTAGAAAGTGACCCATACCCAGTACCTAATACAAAGGAAATTTTACAAAATATGGCAGGGAAAAAATTATACACTGTCTTAGATTTGCATTCTGCATTCTTTCAAATAAAATTAAATGAGCAGGACAAGCATAAGTTAGCATTTATCACGGAAGATAACCATTTTCAAATAACAAGGATGCCTTTTGGGACAAAAATTTCAACGAATCAATTTGCTCGTTTAATTGATATAGTTTTAGGAGACTTAAAAAAATAATACAATACTCAATACTTTATTGACGACATAATAATTGGTTCAAATGATGTACAACAAATGCACATAATACTAGAAGCAGTATTAGAACAATTAGAAAAATTTAATCTTACGATTGAACCGACTAAACTAAAATTATACATGCCGGAAATAGATTTTTTGGGATACAAAATTAGTGAAAAAGGATATGCGCCCTCACAAAAAAATATCCAAAAAATAACAAACTTCGCAGTACCCACATCTCAAAAAACAGTTAGAGCATTTATTGGATTATGCACATATTTTAAAGCAACTATACACAATTATGCGGAGATAATAGCACCACTGACGGACCTCACTAAAGCTAATACAAAATTCAAATGGAATGACAAAGCACAAGAATCATTTAAAAAAAATACAAAAAATTATAATGGAACAACGTACTATTCACCCCCCAGATTTTAGTAAAGAATTTTATATAATTACAGATGGATCGAAAATCGCAACATCGGGTATATTAGCACAAAAACAAGGAGATAAAATGATCCCAATTGAATTTACGGGAAGAAAATTAAAAGACTCAGAAAAGAAATATCCAAGCATGCAGATTGAACTTTTGGCAATCTATGAAACCATAACATATTTTAGAAACATTCTATTAGGACGAAAATTTTTTTCTGCTAACAGATTCAAAGGCATAAACGTACCATTTACAGTTAGAAAAGCAGCCTGAAATTGTAGCAAGATGGTTACTAAAATTACAGGATTATGATTTTGAAGTATCGCATATTGCAGGTATCCATATTCCCGCTGATTTCTGTAGTAGATCGGTAAATGCTCTATCAATAGCAGATAATTTGGACAAACATCTTTTCACGGTAAATAAAAAGCTAAATGCAGATAATATAAAAAAAGAACAATTAAATGACCCGAAATTAAAAGAAATTATTGAGGCCTTACAACAACAAAAAAAAAAAAAAATAAATAAAGAAATATGAAAAGTATACTTTAAATAAAGACGGGATATTAATTCTGAAAAATTCACATAATTCAAATAATGCGGAATTATATATCGCACCGCAGAGCATAAAAGAAGATATTCTAAACAGTGCACATGTCCCACATTTTGCTTTCTTAAAAACTTATGGTATTATAAAAGAAAGATTTTT